>BQNB010126979.1:0-19514 GCA_026074375.1 Tanacetum coccineum | reverse complement strand
GACGTGTAGAGATAACAGACGAAATAAACTTATGTTGGGCCTTGCTTGGGTTTGACCTTGCTTTCACAAGAGTCACCCTGCCCCGCGGGACTAGTCCTACTATGAGCATCCGAGAGGAAATCCGAGTCGACCTTTTCTTTGATTCTCCTAACATCTATCCCTCATTCGGTTCCTCGAGACGCTCCTCCTTAATTGGCTCCCATTCTACATCTCTCGTTGTCGAATCACTCACAAGTGGAGATCGTACTCATAAGTGAGCAAGAAAACAAAAACACATAAATAATACCAAAAGGTGCAATTCATATTTGGTACTTAAGTAATGGTGAAAACCAAAATATATATATATGTACATATATATATATATATATATATATATATATATATATATATATATATATATATATATATATATATATATATATATTACAAGAAAGTAGTAGACAAAATAAACAAACAAAACTTTTAAATATATGAAAGTATATACCAGCTACGTACATGTAAACACATAGATCCTAAAATGCAACTATATGAAGGTTTCTAAGTTATAGTCTAGGCCAACCACCTAGTTCTCTATAACCAATGGCTCTGATATCAATCTGTCACACCCTGCCAAGGTGGAAACGCGAGGCGTGACGAGATGGATATCATCACAACATAATGGTGTCAACAATAGAGAATCACTAAATGCATAACTAAATATAAAAGACACAATGTGTCATGACAATACCAAAAAAACAAAAGAAACCGGCGTCTTGCATTAATGACAAAGGGTCTCATCAATACAAAGACATAAATGACTTACGAACCTAATAAAATCAAATAGCATTCAAAAGAATCCATGCAACAAACGCGAACAAAACTCAGGAGCGAACTCTAAATGCATTCCTAATGCTCTTTCTAACCACTTCTTTTAGGCTTAACATCGTCATGATGCTCACCTGAAAATGATGCTTTAAAACGTCAACACAATGGTTGGTAAGAGTCATAGGTTTAAGACACATAACAAAATATTTCAATCAGTTGTTGCGATTACTAAAACAATCCATAACAACACACGTGTCCCGCAGTCCACGTACAAACCAATCTACCATAGTGACCCCTGCATCCCACTGGTCTATCGTTCCGTACTCACAATTAGGGGGTCATGGGTAGCTCACTACCCTCTGATCAGAACACAAAGTCAGTAGGTATTATTTCAACCCTTCAGTTGGATTTGATTGAGTAGTTAACACCACTCTCTAACCGAACTCACATACCTTAAAACAACTCCAATTGATCACAAAGCCACGGAGCGTATCACATCACAATCAATAACAACATAACACATAATTACAGCAACTAAAACATTTTAACACTTAGCATCATTTTCACTCTAATAAAACATAAGAAAAAAAGGGCTATGAAACTCACATGATGCTAAACAATTTCCAAAATCCTCACACAAAGTTAAACAACAAAATAACACGTGTTACACGCTACTAAGACAAAAGCTTAAGCACATGTAACAATCATATTATAGATGTATAAGGTGTGTATTTACCCTCATGGGTCACCCCGATACCATGCCCAACATTTACCAATTCGTTTACATACTTTTTCAGGGTTCAACAATTTACCCGAAAATGCAGAATTTTAGTGTCACTTCACCATTTTCTAAACTACACCTACGGACCTTTATAAATTTTAGAAAAAATACTGGTTCAATATCATGAGTCTACTAACTCCATGATTTTTCTACTAATTTATTTCTACAATTAAATGCCTCAAAGAAAATCAAACTTCCAACTACCCAGATTCGGATCTGCTCGAACACTAAAAAGTTTGGACCAAAAAACTATACTTAGACTCCAAATCAGAAGCTCTACTTTGGATGATTTTTAATAGATACATAGAAATAAACTCCTTTAAGTTGGCTAATCCTAATTCGAATTCTAAGTGGGGGTTTTATACCTCATAATTGGACCTATATCTGACCCGAATTTTCTTGTATGGACCAATTGACTAACTTCCCGAACTTGAAATTATTCGAGGCCGGACAATCTGGAAACTAGACTCACTGAGATACATCATAGGCATCGAAATCACATCAATTCATGCTTCTAACCTCTAGATATTCACAAAACAAAACAGCCTTAAATTCTGCTCAAACCTAAATCAAGTTCTAACGCGTTCTAAACCCTAACGCTTACACCAAACGCATTAAATCGAATACCAAACACCCTAATCAGATTATAAACTTAAATTTACAGATTATTAAGAAACCCTAGATCCATCATAATAATTATTACATGATTAAAGATTGGTAATTAACAAAGATAGTGAATTATACCTTAAATCTTCGAATCTTGAATACCAAATCTCCTAACTTGCAAAATTTATTTTTTTTCTCTTTTTTCTTCTTTGATCAGCCGAATACTCCAAGAGGGAGTAAAATTTCATTCTTAGGGTCCCTTTTATTATATATATATTCTATAGATAATTTCCTAATTAGAGTTGTGTTATAATTGGACTTTTTTTTTCCTTATTTTTCCCTTTTTCCTCCTATTCAGCCGATTACATATATCTATATATATATATATATATTTTTATCATTAATTACATATTTACTTACAATATCTTAAGTTTTTATAAAAATCTAAGCTTATTTGCGCATACCTTTTTGCGTAAACGCAATTTACTAGGCTTTTAAAATAAATAACTTTTTATTTTTATTAAATCTAACTTTCCAAAAATAGAAATTTCATTTCTTTCTTATTCTAACCACTAAAGCGTATTCGTACCTAATTTTACTAACACATAAATACGTATACGTAATAATACTTACACAATTAACGCAAAAACACCAAAACCACAAAAGTCATTTCCTTGCCACCAAAAGTGAACGAAAACCAAATCCATCACCAATCCAATACCAATGAGACGATCACACTCAATAGATTGATTACCAACTCTCACATAATCCTCAAAACGCATATAAACACATAAACCATACATTACAACAGATTCATAAGTCAACACTAATGGTTTGACTAACATGCTCAAGTCATGGTTGTCACAGCTTTGTCCTTAAAGGTTAAGACGTAGCATTCGACGAAGGTTTAGGATTAGCAAAAAGGTGCGGGTACTTTTGTTGCATTTAGTCTTCACGTTCCTATGTAAACTCAAGACCTCTCCTACAGTTCCAGCGTACCTTGACAATTGGAATACGACTCTGCTTTAGACGCTTGACCTCATGGTCCATGATCTCGACAGGTTCTATTACAAGATATCATTTCATCACCATAAACACAAAATAAGAAAAAAGATTTTAGAAAGAAAGAAAGAACTAGAGAGAGAGAGACAAAAAGAGAAAATGGTTACTTGCACTAGGAAGAAAAATGAGAAGCAACACCCTTCCTAACATGCTAGGAAGGGGTTTTTATAGTTACAAGAGATAAAACCCTAAGGTGGTTTGTTTGGGCTTTATGTTTGGGTCCGGATCCTTATACAATGGCTTACAAGCCTCCGACACTCAGGCCCAATTAGCTTAAAAGTGATTCCCATAAACTACGTTTACTTATACAAGGCTCGAGATTGATAATGACCATCACTTTACTAAAAGCATGGCTAACAATCTCCCCCTAAGGGGTGGTTATTTAATTGTGGATCCTTCTTGTGACTCTTTGTGTTCTTGGAGCTTGTGTTCTTGGGTGTGTGTGTGTGTGTGACTTTTGCATGCTTATGATCTTGATCTTGATACTCTTAAACTTGATATTCTTTGACAAATACTGATATTGTGGTTTTTAGCCTTGTTTGTCTTGAACATGAGATCTCTGAATCTCTTTATCCTTGAATCTTATTATGCGCACCTTGTGATCTGTGACTCTACCCTCATGTTACAAAGGTCTTGAAAGCTTACTGATATCTCCCTCAACATTTTTCTTTACATGGATTACTAGTACCACTTCATGGTAGGTGTACGTACTTGAGTTCTACTTGTAAATATATCTTTGTTATTATCCTGAGCAAATTTGTCTAAAAATTGTTTATTGAGGAGGGAAGTGCTTGTACATCAGAGATTGCAGAAGACGTTGACACATGTGCTTGAGCTTTCATCATGTATTTATCTTTATCGATTAAGCATGAGGTCTTGAATCTTGATTCTGCTTGTCTGAGGTTGTTGATACGCGTATCTCTTATTCCTTAGATTATGTTAGTGAATAAAAACAACAAATATAGACGAATATGGCTTTGTCATTCGTCTTGAGTTCGGTTACATTAACCTCCGGTTCTGTGAGGACCGTTTTACAGTATAAATACTATACCTGTGATCAGGTGGTTCATTTTAGAAGAACCTCCTTGATAGGGTTTCCAGCTCAAAGTATTAGATCATCTAACTCGATTGCATTAGATTCACCGTACTTGCTTGTTCTCATTACCATAACGTCTCAAAGCAGACATCACGGTAAGAATGAATCAGATAGTGACTATCATTCTAATTGAGTCGTCAATCCATATACTGGACCAAAATCGATATCCAGTTGACACGAGCTTGATTCATTTAGAATCTCGCAAGTCACCTACCGCAGAGCTGTTTGATGTTGACTCTGGAAGGATTTCCATTCTATTATATAATATGAAAGAGTATCAACTGAAACGTTCTGGCAATTACCACAAGGATAATGCGTAGGACTTTTTGATACCAAATGTTGTATAATGATGTACGATATTTTGTATATTGGAATTTCTGTCCTAGTGAGATTTTTGATGGATCTCATTGGCTCTAAACTCTATAAGTGCACATTTGTTATTTGATAATCAGAGGCTGGAGCGGACTGCCACCTTTTCAATATCAACGATCTCAGAATGAGAAAGCCGACAGAAACGTGTTGATCTCTGTGAGAAATGAAACAAAAATCTTTTGAGAGATTTTGAGTGGCTAGGGAGGGTTGTGCATTGCATCACTAGGTCCATCATGTCAGTCTTCAATATCAGAATCATCTTTGTCATTACCGATCGATTATGTATTGACTTGGTTTCTGCCTAGGGTTATATGGAGGGCTTCTTTCTTTTCACCCTTTATCCTTATAATTCTTTTTTACTCTTTAACCCCTTAGTTTTTAACGTGACTTTAGGGGGGGGGAAAAAAACTTAGTACTCTTGTTGGGTTTGTTCCTGAACTAGCTCCCATCTCAAGTCGGAAACTATTCCCTTATTCCTCACTTTAATCCTTTTTTTCGATCTTACCTAGGCACTTTACTCTATCTTATATGGAGTGTTCTTATGGTGATACACTCCGGTTCTGGGCTGGGGATTATGGAACAAACATTACCCAACCTTAACCGCCTTAGAATCCCTTATTACTCCTTGAGAAATAACAGTTGGTCGGTCTTTGTGTATTGCCATGAAGATCCATAAAACCATTTGATAAAAAATGAATCAACGTGTTTGAGAAATCACTTACGACACATTGAGTGTTTCCAGAGTTACCAAAAAGCTCCCCCTACACATAGGCACCATATTATGAAAGATTTTTGCACATGAGAGGTTTGGGAACGCACTTATAGATTGAAGATCATATCCGTTATTAATCCGTATTGATCATATTTTAATCACTATTCTCCCCCTCAAAAATTGCATATGAGTTTATAATTTTTGACAATTAGTGAATTAAAAACAAGTTAATGTCCAGAATTCACATGAGCCTAACTAAGTCTTAGGAGAACAGAAGTGCATGCAGAATGAATCACATTATTATACTCCCCCTTAATTATAGAATAGAGTGAAAACTTAGAATGAGAGTTTGTTGAGCACACAATTTTGAAAGAATTGGAAATTTTCTTTTTGAAAATATCTTGAAAAATTATGCTTAAAAACAGGAAAATATATGAGATATATCTTATTTACCATCATTTTCCTTAGTACTTCTCTTGAGCATTCAAAACTTTGAATGTTTATATGACATTGCTCAAGACCGAGAAGATATGAACTTCCCGTTGTGTAGGATAAATTGACATAAATGAACATTTTTCTTTCTTTGGAGACCGAGTCCTAAGCTGACATTTACTTAAAAGTCATAGAGAAAAAGTGAAAGGACATTTTTTGTAAGTATTTAAAACTCTCGCTCGAACTTCATTTATTCACCCGTGTTAATATTAATCAACATTTTTAGGTGCGTAAATGTTATCGATTTACGAGAGACACGTCGGAGAAGATTATTTTTGGTATTTTCTATTTTTTTTGATTTTGTATTTTGCTTTTATAGGTTTTATAATTTTATATTTTTCTTTTCTGATAGATATTTACAGTTGTGTAATGTTCTATACATACAAAAGAAGATATGATAGAATGTGTCTAGAAGCATTAAAAATTGGTTTCAAAAAGGCCCCCTCAAAAATTGTGCCACTTATAAAGAATGATTTGAATTTTGAAAGTGACATGAGGAGAGAGTGTTGAACATAGAATTTTGAAAGATTTTGAAAATCCTTTTGAAAAATTCTTGAAAAATTGTGTTCAACATATTTGAAAACAAGAAGATTTCTCTTCTTTTGAAGGTAAAGTGCACTGAAGCATACACTCCCCTTTTATTTGAAGCTCGGGTTATGCACTGAAGAGTACATAAGCCATGGACCTGGAGATTAGAGAACAACAATCGGATAGATAGAAGTATGTTGTTTCCTTAGTCTTGATAACCTGCCGAGAAGAGAAGTAGAAATCGGAAACCCTTTGCTTGAAGGTTCCGAGGGATTAGAAGTACTTGCACTGTCACACATAGATTTTTCAGACTTATTCTCGTGTGTGTGTGTGTGTGGCAGATTATTTCCACACATGGCAAAAATTCTTCCAGTTCAAATCCACCTAGGACAAGTTCTAGGTTTACTAGGCCTAGATAAAGCAAGACTTCCTTTGGACCCTAACTCCTTCGATTTATTGGCATTTGCCTTATGTTTCTTTTGATTTTTACGTTTTGAGACATTAGCACTTTGGTTATCAGCACGAGAATTCATGTCATTCACATAATTAAGCACACAAACATCATGATTGACAGTAATTAAACATTGCTTACACATGACACAAATAATTTTGGATTTAGCATTTCGAATGGCAAGCGTAATGTTATTACATTAAGATGACACATGCTTCTGACTCTTAGCAATTTAGGAATTTCTATGGTTTTCTTTAATTTTCTCAACGTTATTCGAGAGGCAACTACTCTTAGACTTAGATGGAACCCTATCAGTATTAGAATTGCTCCTAGGATTAGGGATGTGGTCTTCTATGTCTTTGCTAGTGTTGTGTACTCTGGTTGGAAGTAAAACCATTTAAGTTAGATTAGCTTGTTGCTTATGAATAACATTTGGTTGTGAAACAGTGATTGGTTTTATCCTAACGCTTGTTTTAGCGGGTTTGTTAGGAACAACATTATCTACCCTAGAGGTCTTAGAATGATTAGTCCTAAAGATTCTAAGGGCAATCACATTAACAGTTTGCACCACTTTTAATTCTCGTGTGGAAGGTGCTGAGTTTGAAGTGACTGGTTTAGACAAAGCATTCGTCTTATCAACTTTGGGGAGAACCGAGGATTTTGGAAAAGGAGTGACAGAATAAAGTTTTGGTTTATAAGAAGAAGAATGTGGTTTTCCCAAAATTGATTGCTTTGTAAACATAGTATTCATTCTATCTCCCTTTTGTTGGTGCCTTTTGTTTTAGAAACCTTATCAAATAACTGGCTCTAGATTGTGTCATTTTCATAGATGGTGTCATACAATTGTTTTGCAAAGAGTCCAATTATGGAATGGTATGAGGCTTATGTCACTTTGATAGAATTTCAAACAGTTTTAATGTTGTCTTAAGATGTTCATTTTCTTTTGCATAATTCTGAACTGAAATTCTAGTAGACACGTTCTCATCTTCAAGTTTCTGAGACACCGAATCAAGGGTATTTGATGTGATAAAATCTGAGTATCACTACTTCTTACCCTTCGTGATCTGCCAACTGAGCTTGACAATCGTTCGATTTTATTGCCATTTCTCTTATTTAAGCTTTATTCATATGAAATATTGTCTATATTTGCATTCTTCACATTTTATACCAATTATTCCAAAGAACCTACGTATTTCATTTTCCTTATTAATAATGCAATTGTTCAAGTTTTTTTCTCGTTTTCGATCAGCTTAGTTTAGAGATTAGTATACTGCCACTTTGTAGTAAGATTATTGAATGTATATTGATGTAATAACTTTTTATCTTTGGGTTACCGAGTGGTCCATCTGAGTCATGACTGGGAGCATTGTAGACCGAGTTCCTGTTGTGGATTGCTTGCTATAAAATATGTCCTCTGAGTGCAGGTTCACTTTTACTCTCTCAGTTTCTTTATAAGCATCTGCAGCCATGAACTCACATTTCTTTTGAGTGCTTTGGATCCCTGCTTCTTCCTCTTGAGCAATCTGCAGCTGTTGCTGAAGATAAGCATGATTCTGTCCTTGGCTTTACTGTTGTAGTTGATGGCCATAACTGACCCTCTCTCGCCAGTTTTGTTAACACCTTAATGAAATTACCATTTATACCATTATCATTACCCATAAGCACGGGTTTTGTAAAAATACATTTCCTTCAATAATAATTTGCAGATTTCCAAACAAACACTACGGCTATTAATATTTTTCGACAATATGAAGACCTGGATTCTGAACTACATTTTTGCCCAACCTCATTCCATCTAGTTTCTGCACTGCATTATGTCTCTACGGATTCAACATTGTCATCAACATTGCATCTTTGATGTCTTGCTGATGTTCTCTTGGTTAATCATCTGACCTATTGCGGGGATTAAGACTTCTTTGGGTGTTGTTTTGTTTGTATGGTATTGACTTATGACATGCTTTAGCTAATAATGCAGGTGCATGTTTATTGCATTTGTAGGTCTGAACCTATCTTCGAGATTCTTCCATGGTTGTTGCAGTAGTTTGTTGTTGGAATGAAGGTTGTTGGAACAAAGTGGTTATTGGGTTATGGATTGTTGTATGTAGGTAGTGTGTGGTGCGAGTGATCTGGGTGAAACGATGTCTATGAGTGTTTTCCATTAATGTGTGTGTGTGTGTGTGTGTGTGTGTGTGTAGTCGTTTTTTGTGCTCTATACCATTGATATCTTGTTGAGTCGACATTGCAAAAGTGATGTGAAATGATAGGTAAGGATCTTAAGTAGGTAAAGTGATTGTTGTTGTGGATTGAAACCAATTAACGCTCACGGGATTTTATAAGTCTTAGATTAAGCACGGAGAAATGAAAATAATTGAATCTATCGGGGGGACTTTTACTAATATCATAGAAGAAACCAGGATAACTAATGATAAACAATGATTAATTGTTGTTGAAATCGTGATGTTATTGAAGTAATTCACTTTTGTGTTACATTTAATGTAGCTTAAAAGGACTCAACGTTCATTACTCGGTTCAACAAAGAGGGGTTTATACACATGGTAAGGACAATTGAGAATGGGTCTTTATGTCTAGGGACTAAACTATTTCCTGCCCATTTGAATTGTAGTTATTATTAAAGAAACTACGTCTCCCTACATTTTCTTTTTCTTTCTTCCCGTTTTGAATTTCATAACAATGCATTGAATGGTAAATTGATTCGCGGGATGGGTACGGTTATCACGGTGAAAAGAAAATTTACACTGTGATCAAAAAAGGATCACGATCACATATGGTATAGCGTTATAAGTCTGCATATTTAACCATCACTTGATAAAATGAAAAAATCGAAAATTACTTAAACGTGTATAGTTTGTAATAGTTGAGTGTCTTATACGGTTCTGAGATGTCTTGGGTTGCGTATCCGCGTTGACTATAGTCTTGATTGCATTATCTGGTAGACAAATGGTATTGATGCCTACCAGTTGATAAAGAACTGATACGTATACCGGTTCGTCAAAGTACTTGTGCGTATAAGGTTTAAACTACATACTGTGTATCCGGGTACAACTACGAAACTATGTATACCTGTGATGACGGGTGAGCTGTGTATTCGAGTTACGCTTGAAGCTCCTGTTTATCTGGTGTCTTTTAAAGTGTTCTAACGTCCTATCGTGTCCTTTTTTTGTCTTCTGTTAGGAAACCAACAAAAATCCAATGTCGCTTGTTGCTAAAAAACTTGTATTCTTTGGTCTCTTGCTTGTCTCTGGTTTGAATGGTGTGGGACCACAAAGTAAGCCTACAAGAAACTTGTATAAGCTCTCGAAAATTAAGCTACTTTTTAAGCAGTTTTAAATTTAAACCAATAAGCTTCGTCTAATAAGCATAAACCCAAATAAGCTATGTTTTGAAGTTGGTAATGAATGTTCAAGATTTTTGTGTTTAGACTTTGTAAAGAATGAATAGACTAGACAATAAGCTCGAATAAGCTACAAATGAAGTAAAAAAGAAAGTTAGAGAAGATTTTTCTATGAAAGTAACCCACGTGATAATGAAACTGAATGAAAATATACTAGTGAAACTTTCAACGTTAGTAGTAATTAAACCCAAACAATTTGCAAACATGTAACAGTTCATTTGAACGAATAAGCCAAAAGAAATGTTTCAACAGTCAAGCCCAAAAAAATTGACATAAGAAATAATAAGTCGAATTCTATAGAAGCGAAAAAAAAAGAAACAAAAACATTAAGAATATAGCCGCAAAACAATAGCTTGAAATTGCTTCACAACAACAAAAACCACTAAACCTAACCTGGGCTCTTGATACCACATGTTACAAGATATCATTTCATCACCATAAACACAAAATAAGAGAAAAGATTTTAGAAAGAGAGAGAGAACTAGAGAGAGAGAGAGACAAAGAGAGAAAATGGTTACTTGCACTAAGAAGAAAAATGAGAAGGAACCCCTGTCCTAAACAGATGCTAGGAGCGGGTTTTTTATATTTACAAGAGATAAAACCCTAAGGTGGTTTGTTTGGGCTTTATGTTGGGCTGAACTAATACAAATGGGCTTTAAGCCTGACACCTAGGCCCAATTAGCTTAAAAGTGATTCCCGTAAAAACTTGTTTACTTATACTGGCTCGGGATTGATATGACATTCTCTGTACTAAAACACAACTAAAGGTTCTTTAGTGAAGGTGATGTTTGTCTTCGATTTGGATTTTATTCTAGTCGGTATATAGCAACGGTTGTCAGACATGCATTTTCTTCAAATTAAGGCACGTAAATGTACTGTGACTATGCTCACTGCTTCTGGGAGGTTAAAGTCGATAGGCAACGGTTCCACATACTTTAGCAATGATCTTGAAAGGTCCAATATCACGAGGGTTCATCTTTCCCCGTTTGCCAAAACGTATCGCCCCTTTCCATGGTGACACTTCCAGCATGACCTTATCTCCCACTTGAAACTCAAGTGGTTTTTGTCTTACGTCGGCATAGCTCTTTTCATGATCACGGGCAACTTGAATACGACTCTGGATTTGAACAATCTTTTTGGTTGTCTCATGGATGATCTCTGGGCAGTGAGCTGGTCTATCTCTATAACGTTTTAGGCCAGCAGATAGGTGATCGCACTTACGCCAATACAACGCTTAAACAGTGCAGCCTTAATGCTAGGTTATGGTAACTGTTGTATTAATGAGAATCTCTACCCATGGTATCTTGTTTTATCCAATTTTTCGTTAAAGTTTACGACGTACACATGAGCGATACATGTCTTCAATGTCTGGCATGGTTCTCACTTTAAACCCTCGGTTGTGGGTCGTAAAGTGTACCTCATATCCAATTGAGTTACCCTAACGGTTTATGAAGAGACTTCCCAGAATGTAAGTGATTTTCCCATCATACTGGTCGGAGATGTTCGAAAACTGGCACTCCATGCCTTGGACTACTTCTTTTGAGTATTGTTCTCGTCAACTTCTCTAATGTGTCATCTTCTCTCATGGGTAATAAATGAGTAGACTTAGTGAGATGATTAATGATTACCCAAATCGTGTCTTGACCGGTTGCCGTCTTTGGCAACTTAGTCACAAAGTCCATCGTTATGTACTCCCATTTCCACCGTGGAATCTCTAGTTGAACCAACAAACCAAATGGCTTCTGATATTCTACCTTAACCTTGGCACACATTAAACACTTGCTAACGTAGGTGGCTATTTTTGCTTCTACTATTGGGCCACAGTAAAGATTTCCATCAAGTTTGGTACATTCTTATCGATCCAGGATGGATGGAATACTTTGACTTATGAGACTCATGCATAATCAAAGCCCTCAAGTCACCATAACACGGAATCCAACTGGATTTTTCAACTTATACAATTCCTTTGGGCACGAGGTTCAAGCTTATTAATCATACCATGCAGGTCTTCGGTTATGAAATTCTCTTCTTTTCTAGCTTTCGATTGAGCACTCAAAATCTGCTTAGGAAGGTTTAACCCAATAGTCATAACTAAGGCCCGAACACATAATGGCTTAATTCTTTCCTTTCGGCTCAGTGCATCAGCCACCACGTTTGCCTTCCCTGGGTGGTATCGAATCTCACAGTCATAATCGCTCAACAACTCTAACCACCGTCATTGTCTCATGTTCAACTCTTTCTGATGAAGTATATGTTGCAGACTCTTGTGATCAGTGAACACGACACACTTCGTACCATATAGATAGTGCCTCCACATCTTCGAGGCAAACACTACTGCACCAAGTTCTACGTCGTATGTGGTATAATTCTTCTCATGAACCTTGAGTTGGCGGGATGCGTAAGCTATGACTTTCTCCTTTCGCCACCCTTTTGCATCCAAAACCGCACAATAACCTTTATGTGATTGCATCGCAATATACCACAGAGTTCTACTTTTCCTTCAGTTAAGCCAAATCGGCGCACTACACAATTTCTGTTTCAACAGCTGAAACGCAGCTTCTGCCTTTTCTCTCCAATTAAACTTTACGCTTTTCTAAGTCAGATTCGTCATAGGCCTAGCGATCTTCGAGAAACCTTTGATAAATCGTCGGTAGTAATCGGCCAAACATAAAATATGACGAATCTCGGTTGGTGTCTTGGATGTCGCCCAATCCTTGATGGACTCAATATTTGGCTGATCAAACGTGAATGCCTTCACTACAATATGTGACCAAGAAATTGATACTTCGACAACCTAAAAAATTACACTTTGAAAATTTTGTTACATCCTCCTCCTTAAACGTAACTCAAAGTTCAACTTAAGGTGCCCTTCATGTTCTTTGTGGCTCTTGGAGTAGATCAAAATATCATCGATGAATACGATCACAAATCTATCCAAGTACGGTTTACACACTCGATTCATCAAATCCATGAATAACGCAGTGTGCGTTAGTCAAGAACAAATGGCGATTTACATAGTAATCGTTTTATAGGCACATAGCAAGTCCTAAATGAGTCATTTATGATGTTCTTCCTCACGAACTTGAGGTGGTGGTTACACAGATCTTCAGGTGATCTTAGAGTAGTTTCATTGACCCAGGACAGTTGATCAAACAAAATCGTTCGATTCTCAAAAGTATGTATCGGTTATTCACAGTAAGTCTTTTTTAGTTCTAGTAGTCTGACTACACATCCGAAAAGATACTTCTTTGTTTTTGAAAACCATAAACTGAGAGTCCCAGGGCGAGGAACTGGGTCTTATAATTCCTTTGTCAGAAAGTTCTTGGCAACTGATTATTCGTGGATAACTTTACATTTAGGCTGGTGCTATATCGTTACGCGTAGTGCTACAGGTGCAACACTAAGGTCCAAGTCGATTTGAAATTCAACTTGTCGAGCAGGTGGTAGTCCAGGCAAATCCTCTGGAAAGGCTTCTAGAAATTCCCATACAATTGGCACGTCCTCAAGTCGCCTCTCCTCTGACTTATCATCAGTCTTCTTAGAAGTAACTTGCGCTAAATAAACTTGACATCCTTTTTGTATATACTTATGGGTCTTCGTACACGATATGATATTCAGCTTCGACTTACTTCTACCGTCCCAATCATCACCTCAGATTATCAACACCTCATCTCCATAAGGGATACAGACGATCTTCTCCAAACAAATGATCACCGCGTGATACTTCGCTAACCAGTCCATACCGATGATGACGTCGAAACTACCAAGTTCTATGGGTATTAGGTCGATGCTGAACGGATGACCTAATAATCCTAACGTACAACCTCTAAGGATAACATTTGTTTCTGAAGTTCTTCCATCGGCTAGTTCTACGGCATAACTAGTGTCTAAAGTGGATGGTACAACATCAAGCAAAGCACTAAAGGTAGACGACACAAAACTCCTATCAACACCAGAATCGAATAACATAGAAGCATAACAGTTATTAAGAAGGAACGTACCTGTGACGACATTGGAATTGAGGTTTGCTCCTCCTCTGATGGCATAAGCCTTCGTTGTAGCTTCATTGCTTCCAGTCTTGTTTCCAGCCTTGTTTCCAGTCTTGTTCCCACTGTTCTGATTTCTTAACTTAGGACAATCCTTCCTATAATGTCCTGGTCTCCCACACTCATAACAAAACATACACTCCGGCTGATTCCGTGTGTAAAACTGGGGTCCTCTGAGTGTTTGGGACAACAACAGCCATACAATCCCTAGTCATATGACCAACCCTCTTACAATTTCCACACCTCATAGTACATGGCCCTTCATGGTGCAACTTGTACTTGTTGCAGTAGGGGAGAGACCCAACATACCCTTTTCTCTCATTGCTTCCTACCGTGTAGGCTCTTGCCACATTCTGGCTTCCAACATTTTGCCGCTTGAAAGCTAGTTGCTACCTACTGTTGTCCTCGGGTTGTTAGTCAAAAACCTTCGCTACTTGTTCTTTTAGCATTTCTAGCTTACCCTTTAGTTCTGATCTTTAGATGGTTCAGCAACTCGGATCGCATCTGAAGTCTAGCTAGGCTCAGTATGCGATACACTATTCCCTGAGGATATTTTAGGAAAAACCTCCTTGAATTTTCACTTTTTTTCCTTTCAACCTTGTCTCCTCTTACAGGGGGACTTTCTAGTAATTACATAAACTAATTCTTGAAACCTCCTGGTATAAGCAGTCAAGTCATTTCCTTTCACTGTCAAGTTCTATAACTCAGTCTCCATCTTCTGAATTTCATTCCGTCGGGACAGTACACTTCTGTTTATCAACTTTCATTAAGTTCTGTCCACTTCATGGCATATGCAGCCTCAAACACAATCGCTCTTTTATGTGAGTTCCACTACGTCAAAGCACTGTTCAGCAGTGTGTATGTAGCATACTTTACTTGGTACTTTATGGACAATTACTAATGTGGAACACAGTCTCCATCTTCTTTAACATGGAAGGTCACCCAAAAAACTCCTTCCGTTCCATTAAATTATGTGGACTGGCACTTCGGGAAGTCTTGATATGTGGCACTCTCTAGCAATGGCATAAAACATCCGAAAGTGATAGCCATTTCATCTACGTCACCATTATAATTTCCATTGCGTTTCCTCTACATTTTCCATTTCCTCCATTTCTCATTACATTCCTCTATTTCTTTGTTTCCTCCTCCATTTCCATCATCCTCCATTTCCACTTTATATGTCATCAAACATTTTTGTCTTTTCTGTTCACCCCCCTTTCCATGGGGTTCAAGGTTTCTAGCAGCGTCACGAGTTCCAGCGCTTTATATACTTAACGAGCAATTTAGTTGGTTAACTAGTTCACGTATCAATCGTCTCTCCTGATCGATTTTTATCTATTTTTTTGTGTTAGGGCATTGTCCCTACAACATAAAACAATAACTCACACGATGAGAATCTTTAGGTAATTACAGAGATTATTAACGGGTTCCATTAAAAATAAGGGTTTCAATCACATGGCTAGTACTAATAAAATAACTTTATGTTATTGTCACGATTTTGGTAAATATGCAATATGCAACGAGTAAATGAATATAGCTTTAGATAAGAACTTCGTAACAATTGAATAATAGATATTTGCTTTTCATTATCTCCAATTCGTTAACGGTTACATCTGGTTTCAAAAGCTAGATTTACAAGATCACCTAATAGTACGCACTACTTGATACAGGATCATACTAGAACAATCATGGAACAATCTAAGGATGGTAGTCTAAGTGCCTCCTAGCATAAGCCTCGATCCTAGCAATCCTCATGCGATCATAAAATCAGAAACGTCAAATCTGCCTCATCTCTCTACGAACACGCAACTCCCTCTGCTAAAATCGGGAAACTCTCTCACTCGCAACATCCATCATGTCTCTAAGTCTTGTATTATCCTGCTCTAACTCACTAATCCTCTCCGACATGATAGTACTCTACTGTCCCGTCGCTACAATCTTGTGCCCCTGATCCCTCTAAATGCACTCAATAGCCTGAACTCGGTAAACTAGGATCTCCTCAGTATGATCATGAAATCTTTGTACCAGGTCTCCCAACGTCTCGTAAGTACCCTCTATAGCTCCCTCCTCCTGAGCAGGCTTAGGGATATCATCTGGCAACACAAGGTGTGTAACCCTCTCCTCTAAATTTCTTGTAGAATCAGAACTCCTAATCCTCTTAGGTAGTGGTAAAAGATTAGTTCATGTTGGTAACAATGCTCCAATTATAGGTGAAGATCTCGGTACAAGTATGGTAGGGGACCTACTCCTCTTGCGAGAAGGACTCGTAGAAGAAGGATGAGATGGTCTCTCGGTAATAACAGTAGATGAATAAGGAATACCCAGTACTGATGAACATAACTGATGACTAGATCTCATACCCGATGGTAGTACTGGTGATGAATGATCCGAAGATAAATGACCAGATAAAGAATCGGTTTAGGTGTCATCTGATGAAGAACCGATGAGTCTTCGGTGGATGAGTCATCAAGGGTAAGAGATCTGGTAAAGGTAGTCAATAGTGAATGTATCATGGCAAGTCGATGGTGTAGTGCGGCCCAACCCCTCTTTCTGCTTGTAATCATGGAATACCGGTCCATTAGGATAGGTTAGCGGTACGGTCGGTCCACGAGGAATTGGTTGTAAGCGGGTTGCAAGATCGTGACTTGCGACGTTATGTAGTGTGGAGGCTGCAAGTGAACTCTGGGTAGAAAGGGTAATCTCAGTAAATGGTGTACCATGGATGGGTGATGGTGGTATATCAGGTGTGTCGCTGTCTGAAGAATCGTCAGTCGATGATGGGAATGGTAAAGTGACTGGTAGTGGCGGTATATGATCTGATGACGGATCCTCGGATGTTTTGAGGGGTCTCAGGCTCCGTTTCAGATTGGCGGGGTGAGTAATCAGGTGTGCGGAGTCTCTTGGTGTGTAATCTGGAGATAATGGTATAATAGGTAACACAGTAGGGATCTCATCAGGTATCAATGTGGTATCAATATAAGTAGCAAGTTGGGTCATAGTAGGTGTGGTATTTGGGATGGTGGTAGGGATAGTTCCGAACAAGATAACTCTCCAGTGGTGTCACACTTCTCTTGCGAAGAAATTCTGATGAATACTTCTAATGATAACAAGTGGCCTATGGACATGCACATTAAAAGTTTATATAAATTTCCTTTATATCAACCGTGCATGATGCAGGAAAAATGAATGAAGGAATGGGTAAATGAATGCATAGATGAATGAATGGGCCATCAAATGCGGTATGACGAGATGAAATGCAATATAATTATAGTAATATCAATTATACTTAGTATTTACTTATATATATTAAATATACAGATTACGTATATGTAAGATTACATAAAGCACATATAATCACGTAGGATCACATACTGGTTATAGACCATACCTAGTTATACTACTTGGTTCTCTATAACCTTGGCTCTGGATACCAATATGTCACACCCCCAAATAGGGTCCCGTCCGAATAAGTGTCCGGGGGTGTGACATTCATGAGTATCTCAGTTTCAAAGCATAAAGAACAACCTCTAGGGGTACGTTTTGAAAATAAACACCGTTGCATTAAATTAAAATAGTAATAAGTTTTACATCGATCAATTCAAGTGATTTAGAGTTAAAAATGCAGAAGCTTAAATGAGTTTCAACAACAGTATTTAAAACATAGGTAAAATCATAGATAAGTTCTTGAAATCCAGTCCGGGTAAATAGACTTCACATAAATTAAGCAACGACATCCAAGCTAAGCACCTGAGAAAAACATGCTTAAAACGTCAACATAAAGTTGGTGAATCCATAGGTTTAGTTCAAATGTTATCAGTGTGGACCATAAGATTTCAAAATGTATGTGATAGTTATAGGAGATACAACTTCACATAAAGAGGCATTTACGTTGCACTAATCTCATGACACCGAGGCTAATAGTGGAAAGTGGCATGTACACTGCCATATAATGCTTGCCCTTATAGGTGTCCGACCAAAGATCACCTAACTAGTTTCGACATGAAATACATCTGTTGGCATGCACAGTCCGTCAAGTACCCGACCAGTAAGAATTACCAAACCCGGATGAAGATTATTAGTCCCAATAGATCTATTTATTCACTCGCGCTCACTTAATCAGCCAGTCGGTTAAAGGTAATTAACGATTCATGATAATTCGAGCAATAGTGGTCTAAACGCTACTTAGGCAACACGTAAACGGGGAAATTCTCACGTATAGTATTTGTGTCCAGTTTTAAAAGCAAGAAATGTTTCTCACCCCAAGCTATAAAATATTTATTCAAAACGAGTAAAGAGTAGGGCTATGAACTCACCTTAAGCGAGCAGTGGATCAAAAGAAATCAATTAAGTGAAGACAAATCACACGGTCCTAGCGACAACTTAGCATATAGTTGTTGTTTAAGAATGATGTACAACGAAATAACTCTTTGAGCAAAGGCTGGTCATCCGAACATGAGTAGACAAGGCATATTATTTCAAAACATACTTTCCGAAATTATAAGTTTTTAACAAGTCTCGACACTTTAACAACTCTTTGATTTTTTTTGTCTTTTAGTGTATTTCGTCTTTAAGTGTCCTGACACACCAAAGTTGACTCAATAACCACAAATGTTGACCTAGATCCGACTCTTACGTTTTTCTCCATTTTATTATTAGTTTGCTAATAAAACATATTTCTCGACATATTTTTAATATTTATGAAGTTTCGACATGACCTTTCTTAAAATAATAATTTTCCCTTTTATTTGATTCGACTCGTAAAATATACGTTTTATAAAAAGTACACCTTTATTGACCCGCAAAACATCTGACAACTAACTAAATCACGTTACAACATTTATTTAGTTTACAAATGTGACGGATAATTTTTTAGAACACTAAGTGTTAGCCACATATGGTTCGAACCATATGGAGTCCAAAAAGATCAACCCGAACGATTTTTGACAACACCGCAAATATAACAACAAATCCATTCTAAACCAAACCTCCATCGACTTTCAATTCACGCTTTCAACAAAACTAATATCTAACTTAATCCCTTCGTCGACAACATTTAAAATCACTATATACGATAACCTCAAATAAATGATATAGTCGTAATAACAACGATATTATATATATATATATATATATATATATATATATATATATA
>BQNB010126978.1:0-19514 GCA_026074375.1 Tanacetum coccineum | reverse complement strand
CAAGTTAGATTTATCAGATCTGTTCTTATTTTAGCTTATTTGATGTGAATACGCTTATTAATTTATCATCATCCGAATTTATAAGCTTATAAAGGACCTAATTTATAAATTCGGATGATGATAAATTAATAAGCTTATTCACATCAAATAAGCTAAAATAAGAACAGATCTGATGAATCTAACCTGATGTTAATCAACTGAAGGAGATAATCGATCGATTAGATGTTCGTGATGCTCATATTGATGCTCGTGATGATTAGATGTTGGGATTAGATCTAATGAATTTGTTCTTGGTGATTGATCTGTTGTTGGTAGAAAGAGAAAAAAACACGCTTTGTGTGTGTGTTTTAAATGAGTGCTTGTTAAAGAAAAAATATTTATATAATGGACTAAAATGACCAAGATACCCCTGTAGTGTAAATTGGGGATTTAATCTCCTTTGTCAGATGATATGGAGATGGAGGGTGGGGATGATTCCCCCGATATCCAAGCTAAGTTTGGTATCCAAATGGACTTAAATCTATGGAATATAACACGTATCAAATAGTAAATAACACAAGTTATAACTTTTCAATCGTGTAATGCTTTATTGATAAGAATCAAAGTATTACAATGTGCTATGGATCGCACAAGTTGAATGACAATGTAAGTTACCCTTTAAACAAGTAATCTTGTCAATGAAACAAGTTTACAAGCGAACTTATTCAGACAACTAATTGAGACAGCTAACCAATGATTAAGTTCGACAAGGGGTAAGGGGTGTTTCTTTTTTGCTTAATCATCTTAATGAAAGTTCTTCTTAACCCAACTAGGAAAAATATTATTTCTTTTTTGCTTAATAAAAAAATAAATCATAGAAACAAAGAGGTGTTATAATGAGAGTTGTTTCCATCTAGGATGGTTGTATAAT
This sequence comes from Tanacetum coccineum, assembly GCA_026074375.1. Taxonomy (NCBI): domain Eukaryota; kingdom Viridiplantae; phylum Streptophyta; class Magnoliopsida; order Asterales; family Asteraceae; genus Tanacetum; species Tanacetum coccineum. Next base: position 18,604 of record BQNB010126978.1, on the reverse strand, counting down.
CAAAGTTACCCACCATTTTTCTTTTATCCTCTCTTCCCCATATACTTCAGATACTTTTTTTCCTTTTCTCACCTACCTCCCATGAAAATAGCATAAATCTATGGTCATCTTCCTATCCACTGCCTTACTTTCCCATCTCCGCCATTCACTCGTCATCTAGCCGCATCGTTGATCCCTCTGATAGATCTTCATATTGGGATCATCACTTAATCTTTATATGCAAATAAATCTACATGTAAATTGGGGTTTTTCTTTTTCTCAAGATTCCAGCTTTTAAATGTTTCAAAAACACTTTAGATGCTAAAGATGAATCTGTTAGTAGTGTTGTTCATCATGAGTTTTTAAAATTTTATCTTGTTTGAAATTAATTTAATTATTATAATTTAAGATATTTTTTCTTTTTTCATCATCGGGTACGGAAAGTTCCATGTCTTTGATTTTTAATATGGGATTTTGTCCATTAATTTAACAAGATATTGAATTTTGATGTTTGAGTATTATTTTGTTGTTTTTAGCTCACAAGTAGAAAACAAGAACATCATACTGATATTAAAGTAAAGGGTAATTTGGACAGTTTGGTTACTTTTTGTTTCCATTCAGGAAGTAAAATAAATGGGTATGTGTTTAAATGATTCTTACCTCAAATAGCATCCTTAATCTAAAAGGGGACTATTTTTAATCAAAAAAAAAGAAACACCCCCTAAATGACTATAATAACAACAACAATAATAAGCGATAACATTTACTCCTTGCAACATTATCTATTTATACTAATACGAGGTTGTATCCTTAGTGGGGGTAGTTGTAACGTGTTAAGAATCTTGTGGAGGCCGTACAAGATATTTAATGTACGCCCATTCTTTGAAACATCCCGCCCACACTTTAGTGAACAGTTCTGTTAACTATTCACTACTTTTACCAACTTCATACTAGGTACAGGCTTTAACTCAAACTACTATTTATCGCGCCATAAATACGTATTGAGTTTCCCGCCTAAACTTCATAGAACAACCTTAAGCTCAGCTTGTTCTTCTTTAAAGGGTAACAAGATAGTCAGAGTATTGCCACCTCTGACTCTCCTTAAAACCTCAGCGTATTCCTTCTACATACCAGCTGATATCCAACCAAGCTAACGAGTATGTCTTCAAGTAATCTTCGACTTCCTTGACAATGTCTTTGACTTGAATACGTCTGATGTTGCTCGCTGATGTTTGACACTCAGCGAGTCCTTTAGTACCTCTGAGTCCTTTATTCAGAGGGTCTTCGATACTTAGCCTAATTTCTGTTTAAATCTAGGCAAGGATCATTGGGCTCTGAATTGGCCCAACAATCTCCCCCTATTTGAATATAAATTATGCTAAGTACATAAATTATAGTAAGTGAGACACAGATTCTTCTTACACATAATTAAACAGAAGATAGAATAAAAATAACTTCATTAATTTCATTACATATGTTGGCCCATGACATCTAAGTTATCTTTTACAATTCTTCTGGCCTCAGCCGCATCATTTCTAGCCTCTATGGTTAGCTCCAAAATCTTAAACATGTCTTCAGCCTCTGGAGTGTTCATTGTGATGGCATTTTGAGACCTGATCAGTTGAGGAGTAGTGGCTAGGTGAAACTCTGACTCTCTCTGAAAGACCAGATCAAACTTCCCATTGTAATAGAAGATTCCAGCCTCTGGTTCACGAATGACCAGACCTCTTCAACCTTCAACACCCGGGAGAGGAGCTAGATTCCTGTGCATCCCATTAATCACAACGTTTTCTTTGACAAAGACTTCTTCAAGAATCTTAGATGTTCTTTTTCTCTTTTTGTCATTGGCAGAGATTCTAAAAGTTGATAATTCTTGTGGAGGTGGAACGCCCAGCTTTTGTGCTTGAGAGATGATCCACTGAAATTTAGCTCTGAGGTTTTTCAATAGTTGATCATTTGCCTTGCTCTTTGTTTTAGAAGCCAGAGCATGAACCTCAAGCCATTTACTGAAGCCCAATGTATTCAGTCTGAAGCTGTTATGAACAACAACATTTAGTGGATCATTTCCTTTAGTGATCCTCATGGTTGCTTCATGGGAGGAGCTGACTCCATAGCTAATTTTTTTTATTAGTAATGGATCAGTCCTCTCAGTGATGCACTTGTTATAATCTTCAAGCATCTTGGCCCTCTTTTCCTCATACTCATCCATATTCTGAGCCTGAGCCTTTATGGTTGCTGGGTTCATGATCTTTTTCAGAGATGCCTCTGACTTTTCCTTCTCAGCTTTGAGATCAGCAAGTCTCTTTATTTCCTTAATTTGAGCCATAATATCATCTTGTGTCAGCTTCTCCTCTAGAGAGACAAAGGACTTGAACTTAGGTATTTTTAACTCAGACCCTCCTTTTCCTTTTCAAGTAGAAGATTGCATCATCAATTTTAACAATGGGGTTACCTTAATGGAATCCAAAGATGATGCATACAAACCTCTACTTTAATTTTAAGAATAGTTGCATATTTGTTACTTTAACCAAACAACCATCCGCATACTACTCAAAATACCTTAGGGAATTTTGGTACACTGCTGAGGCAGATATTGCAACGAAGACAATCACCTTCACTCTCTTACATTTTGACAAACCACTATCCTTTGACCTCGATGTGTTTTCCTCTGTTATTGGGTTGAAGCCTAGTGAAGATTGTGTTTCTGTGCCCCCAAAGGAGACAGTGAAGGTTGGTTTAGCGACTCTGGGACTTTTTGATAAGAAAGATACATCTCTTACACCCACTGATCTCATCAATTCGTCTCCGGTGAAAGTTAAACACTTTTCACCGAAATGGAAGGTTCTAATGCAGTACATTGTTAAATGTATGGGTGGCATGCAAGGATCTCACGATCAGCTGAATGTCAATCAGCAAACAATTGCTTACTGTTTATGTCGAGGGCTTAATATTGACAACGTAGACATTCTGTTCTCTGAACTAATGGCACAGCTCTACCCAAAGACTGCCAAGAAGGAAAGAAAACCCAATGTCTACTACACAAGATATTTATCTCTGATCATGGAACATCTGCTACAAGACAATTACAAAAATGACAAGCTGATTTCCTTGAAACCTCACAACATCACAACCATCACTTTCAAACCCACATGGAAGAATGAATTTGCTTTAACTTCTCACATGTGCAAAGTGGTTGATCATTCTTCAGAACCTATCAAGTCTTTGCTCCATCCCTCTAGAGAGGTGAATGCTGATGACACCGCTGACAAGTCCTTGTCCAGGACCTTTGTGCCGCCTGTCACTTAGTCCAAAGCACCAACTGCTAAAAAGCCAAGGAAGAAGAAAATCACATCTTCGACCAAACCAGAGGCTTTACAATCTAGCATGATTAAATCATCCTCTACACAAGCCACCCATCTTCAGTATGTTGAGGAGTTTATGGTCCACGCTGATGCCAACAAGAGTTTAAACGCCTCCGAATCGGAAAAAGGAGCAAGGAAACCAGCCTAAGACCGATGATGCCAAAAGGTAACAGTATATTAAATATAAGGGGCACTGCAAGCAACCACTCTCAAACTTCTCTAGGAGAGACTGGTGAAGTTAAGGGCTACCCTCGACATAATAGAGTGTTTATGTCTGCACTTAATTCCTAAATCTTCTATACACTCTATATCTGCACTCAGGAGATGATATTGAAAGGCTAATAACGCCTGATGTTTGACTTTGAAGACTTTAGACTTTACTGGATTATCCAATCTGTGCATGAAAGTCGACCTCTGTATGAGTTGTACTCACTCAGACTTAGAGGTCCCCTAAACAAATCAATAGAGTCCCAAAAGTCATTTCTTTCTTCATCTTTACAAAAAGGACTTTTGAGGGGACTAGATAATCACACCCAGACTTCTTAGGGACAGCGAATGACGATCCTTCACCTCATTACAAATTCAAAATTTTAACTAACAAGTTGATATAGGTACTAGACCAGAATGTTATGGAGGAGAAGGACTCTAGGTTACACTCTATCGAGGATGTAACATTTGAGTAGCTCATGGATGAAGTAGATCAGCAAAACACAGCTGCTCAAGAAATTCCAAAGAGTCCTTATGATACTGATTCAGAGATAAAGTTTGTCAAATCCTTCAAAGTTGTTACTCTCTCTGGCTCATTGTCTATTCATCAAGACGAAGATACTCAGCCTTCTGATACAGAGAAGATCATTTCTATAGGCACTAGACCCATTGACATGGAACTTGAAGACTCTGACTCTGGACTTCATTCCATGCCTGATGATGACATTGTCTCCTTGGATAGATTTGAGACTCCAACCTCTGGTGATGAAGAGTCTCACTTTGATAAGCTTGAACATCTATCCAAGGAAGGCACATCTGACAACTTGAAAAGAACTTCAGCTAGTGATGCTGAACTTCCCAATGCTTCCATCGGTGTGTCTACTCTATCAGACCCCCTAGGTCATCTTCGAAGAGAGCCGGGCACACTAACTACCAAAGTTGAAGCTGGAGTCTAGCATCTCCAAGACAGTCATTGATAAGATGAAATCCTATGTGCCATCTCTTGTTACTGATGCTCTTAAGGCCAACCTACCTGGTCTCCTTTCTGAAGCTCTAAAGGAATCTCTTCCTAAGTTAATTTAGGAGTCTGTACAAAACACTGTCCAGCAGTCATTGGGTAAACAAGTGTCGTTGTTTGCAGCCCAAGTGCACCAGACCTTAGAAGAAGAGCTTGAGACCAAAGTTCGCAAGCCCATGAACAAACAGTTTAATGATTTCAATACTCTTGAGTGTCGCAGGTTTGTTCCCTTAGAAAAAGAGTTGAGTAAAGTCATCAAAATGAAACTGGGCAAGTCTGTCAAAGACAGGGTACGCAGAGGGATGCAATTTGTCTCTGATAGGCTCGCATCTGTTCAATCCTCTATTGCTACTAACACCCAACATGTCGATGATCTACGACTAGCTTTTCAGGACATAAATTTTCTCCTCAAAGCAGCAGAAGTCTTCAAGAAGGCTAATGCTGACGAGGAGAAGTAGGAGAAAAACAATCCTGGGACACCAACTTAGACACCATCTCAAGAAGAAAATGCCCAAAGACCTGATCCCACTAAGGGGGAGCAACAGTTAAAGTATGCTCACATAGCTGATACTCAGGGGGAGCAATCCACTGCTCAAGAAACTACAACTGTAGTACAAGCTCCCTCAATCTCTAAACCAGCAGATGAAGACAATGTTATGGCTCTTCATGCCTCAGAAGTGAGTTCAGATGAAAACATGTCAGTGGAGAAGGACTCAAATAATGAACCACCCGTCAAGAAATTGAAGTTCTTAATTCCCACATCACAAATTCCAACACCAAATTCTCTAAATTCAGTTGCCACAAAGTACTTCTTGCAACCTGAGGTTGAAAAAATGACAGTTAATCAGTTTACTGATCATCTGCTAAAGACCACCTCCTCTAACTATTCTCCAACTCCTTCCAGAGAGCCTACCCCTCCTAAAGATGATTCTAAAGGGAAAGGAATCTCTACTGAAGATCCTTTGAAGGAACTTATTCCATACATGGAAAAGGAGGGTCTCAACCAAAAATGCCTAAGTTCAAGTCCTTTGTCACTCTAAAGGAGCAGCTGACACAAGATGATATTATGGCTCAAGTTAAGGAAATGAAGAGACTTGCTGATCTCAAAGCTGAGAAGGAAGAGGCATGAATTTTCCAATTGCGCCTGCTCCAAGGTCCCCGTCTTTTATACAGCCGTTACGTTTTAGAATTAATTTGTTGGCACATTTTTTCCCTAGTATTTCTAGAGAAGTATTAGAGATTTTTTGGCAATAGCTAATGTCAATTTCTTTAAGTTTTGGGCACCCAGATGATACTTTCACCATAGTTTCATCGGTTACATTTTCGCTGCTTTTGATTCCTAATACTTCGAGGTTTGGGCACCTGTTGAACATAATAAACAAAATAAAGAACGACTTTACAGAAAAGTGATCTGCTTCTAAGATACCCTGTTTTGTAGATATTTGGTTTATTCATTAAATATATTTTCATCCCAACTAAAGCTAGTAACATAAATACGCAAATATTTATAATTTTTGTACTACCAAACTTTACAAATTAGTCATCGCAATTGAGTCTGTATAGTGCTAGCAGCTTATCAAAATATTACCTGTCACCTACTTAGAAAGATATAAAAAGCAAGTCAGTGCCGATATAACATAGGAGGTAGACATATTAGTTGTACTTGAAACTTCATGTAGTAATAGTTATAGAATTCATCTAACGCATTTGGTGCAACTTCTTTAACCAGAAGTTCATTGATAAACACTTAAGAAAAAAGCTGGAGTAAAACATAAGATATTACAAAGACTTTTTACATGACAAATTTGGTACAACAAATTGAATATTGTATGATTGTTCATGTTTACGCATTGATATTAAGGTGTACCTTTAATAGGAGTGAAGCAGGTGTGAGTTGTTTAGTTTGTGTTTGAGAAGATGATTCTGAAGCTATTGAGATTCAAACAAAGGTTTTGCTTCGTTTTTCTTGAAAGGATTTGTGGGATGATGAAAATGGAGGTTTTAAGGTTTTGCTTTTAAAGAAAAGATGTGTGTGTGTGAAAAAATGAAGTTTATACCACAAAAAGTTTTATAATTTTGAAAATAAAAACTGTTTTGATTCCGCCTTAAATGCATAGTGGTTAAACTGTCACAAAACGTGGGTCCCCATGACTGTTCGTGCACTGTAAAATCTCGCATTTTTTGAGAAAGTAGGTAACCTTTTTGAGAATATCCGAATTAAATATTAAGAATGTTTGTCTTTCAACTGATAGTTACATTTAAGTTACCTTAAAAATATTTAATATTCAAGTCAAACATCACTTAAAGCCTTTTTCTTATCATAGACGTGTTTTTTAATATTGAGCATATCCAACTCAGCGACCAATCTAGTAAAGCTAGGCTCGACTAGTGGTTTAGTAAAAATATCAGCTAATTGTAAATCAGTAGGTACAAAATGAAGCTCAATATCACCTTTTAAAATATGGTCTCTGATGAAGTGATACCTGATGTCAATATGTTTTGTCCTAGAATGCAACACTGGATTGTTTGAAATGGAAATGGCACTTGTATTATCGCAAAATATGGGCAACTTGTCATAGAGAACATCATAATCAGCTAGCTGACTCTTGATCCAGATGACTTGAGCACAACAACCAGCGGCAGCCACATACTCAACATCAACTGATGACATTGCCACAGAACTTTGCTTCTTTGCGCTATAACATACTAACTTTCCACCAAGTATTTGACAACCCCTAGAGGTACTCTTTTTGTCTAGATTACACCCAGCATAGTCTGAGTCAGAGTATGCTTTGAGATCAAAGCCTGATCCTTTTGGATACCAGAGGCCTAGATTTTGAGTTCCTTTGAGATACCTAAATTTTTTTTATGGCAACAAGATAGGATTCCTTGGGGTTACCTTAGTACCTAGCACAGAGACATGTGGAGAATTGGATATCAGGTCTGCTAGCTGTGAGATACATCAGTGACCCTATCATGCCTCTGAACAAAGTCTCATTAACGGAGACCCCTGACTCATCAAGGCCTAAATTGTTTGGGAGAAGCATAAGATATTTCACTGAGGCACTATCAGCTAGATCATACTTTCTGAGTAAGTCCTTAACATATTTTTCTTGGAATCTTGTTTAATTTGAAAACCCAAAAAATAAGTTAGTTCACCCATCATGCTCATTTCATACTTTTTGGTCATTAGCTTGGCAAATTATTTACAAAGCTTAACACTGGTTGACCCAAAAATAATATCATCCACATATATTTGTACTATAATAACATCACTCTTAGTTTTATAAGTAAAAAAGAGTGTTATCAATTGTACCCCTGACAAACTTGTGCTGAATAAGAAATGTTGAAAGAGTTTCATACCATGCTTTGGGAGCTTGTTTTAGCCCATACAGGGCCTTGTCCAGTTTACACACATAGTCTGGAAATTCACTGCTTTCAAAACCAGGTGGTTGTTGTACATATACTTCCTTTGAGATGTTACCATTGAGAAATGCACTTTTTACGTCCATCTGATAAACCACAAAACCTATGTAGGCTGCATAAGCAAGGAATATTCTGATATCTTCAAGTCTTGCAACTGGTGCAAACATTTCTTCATAATCAATCCCTTCCTGCTGATTATAACCATGAGCAACCAACCTTGCTTTATTCTTTGTAACAACCCCTTCTTTATTCATCTTGTTTTTCCAGATCTATTTAGTCCCTATAATAGTTTTACCATGAGGTTTAGGAACTAAGGTCAAGACCTTGTTTCTTTCAAATTGATTCAGCTCCTCTTGTATTGCAATAACCCACCCTTCTTCTTCTAGAGATTCAATTAGCTTCTTGAGTTTAATTTCAGAAAGGAAGTTAACATATAAGCATTCATGGGCTAAGGCTGCTTTTGAATCTCTGCTTATGGTTTTAATACCAACCAGAGGTTCACTAATGATGTTAACTAACTCTATGTGCTTTTCTCTTGACCATCTGTCTTGAGGAACAGGAGGATCAGAGACAGTATCAGCTGAGGGAGAAATGATTGGTGGTAAGGGTTGACCACTTGAGACAATTTCTTAAACATCAACTGATTCAATTTCATCCGCTGATTTAGGATGGTCAGCTTCATTTGTAGTTGGGACATCATCCTCATTTGTGAACTCAGGTGATTTGTCAAGAGGTATAGAGTCCTAAGGATTTGGTGAATCAGAGGATGTGAAGTTGTTTTCAGGGTTGGTTGAGTTGATTGTGGAAAGTCAATCAAAAGCTGGTACATAAGGAAAGTATTCAGTATTTGCAAAGGACTGAGTTTCTTTGCACCTTGGTTCAAGGAATTCATCATCAGGGAATAAGCTTACTTCATTGAAGTTGACTGCATCACCTTTAGTGCTTGTTTGAGAGATGGCCTCATCATCTTCGCTGAAGGTAACATGAAATGTTTCTTCCATTTTTTGCCTTTTGATGTTGAATACTCTGAATGCTTTAGCCACTAGAGAGTAGCCAAGAAAAAAATCCATCATCAGCCTTTTCATCAAACTTTCCTAAGTGATCCCTGTGATTGTGAATGTGCACAGGACATCCAAACACGTAAAAATAGCTGATGTCAGGTGCTCTTCCTCTGAACACCTCATAGGCTATATTCCCATGCCTTTTTACAATTATGGATCTGTTTGGAGTGTAGCACGTAGTATTGATATCTTCCCTTCAAAATTGTTTTGGGAGTCTTGCACTATTTAACATAGTTCTAGCAGCTTCAATCAGAGTCCAATTTCTTCTTTTAGCTACACCATTTTGTTCAGGGGTGCAAGGAGATGAGAAGTTATGAGATATACCCTTTTTATCACAAAATTCTTCCAGTGTGTGATTTCTAAATTCAGTTCCATTATCACTTCTTAGCTCCTTCACCCTTACTTCATTGAGGTTTTCCATCTTTCTTATAAAAGACATGATGCAGTCAGCTACATCACTCTTTTTCTTGAGGCAAAATACCCAGGTGTACCTTGAGTACTCATCTACTATTACCAGGGTATATTTGTTGTGGCTGATGGTTTGGGGTTTGACAGGTCCAAACAAGTCCATGTGAAGGAGATGTAAAGACCTGTTGATGGAAAAAGGACCTCTTGGTTTTGAATGTTGCTCTGTGATGGTTCCCTTTCTCATAAGCTGAGCAATTTTTGTCTTTAGAGAAGGTCAGAGAGGGAAGTCCAGAGACAAGGTTGTGTTTTGCTAGGTTGTTTATGTTTTTGAAGTTGAGGTGAGAAAGTCTCTTATGCTAGAGCCAGTTAGCACTTGGAGAGGCTTTGGCAAAGAAACATGTATTACTTCCTTCATTATAAGATGTCATGTCAATAACATAGACATCTCTTCTTCTGAGAGCAATAAGGACAACTTCATCATTTTTGTTGAAAATAGTTCCCTAAGTCTTAGTAAACAGAACCTTGAAGTTAGCATCACATAGCTGACTGATGCTGATCAAGTTATGTTTCAGACCATTCACATAAGCAACCCTAGTGAAAGTGATTTCATTACAATTGACTGAGCCATATCCTTTTGTATCACCAGAAGAGTTATCTCCAAATACCACTTTAGGAACAAACTCTTTTGAATATCTGTGCAAATATTGTTTAACCCCTGTCATGTGTCTAGAACAGACACTATCTAGATACCATACATACCTCTTCAGGTAATCATGCACATACATTTTCACACAGATTAGTTTCTTTTGTGAACCCACTTTTCAGTGGGTTCAGTGGATCGCTTGTTGACAATCCTTGGTTTCTGGCTGTTTCTTTGATTTTTAGGACAGCCAGCTGTTTCATGAGCTACGCTCCCACAAATTTCACATCCAGGGTAGTACTCACAGTTTTCTTAATGGTGATTATTAAATCTAAAATATTTTCAATCACTAAAGCGTTTTGGAATCCTAGGTGCCTTCTTTGGTGTAGAGGATAGTGGTGACTGAGCCTTTAGTTTGATTAAGGCTTTCTTAACAACAGCTTGTTCTATGCGATCTTTGGTCATATGGTCTTTTGATCCACATGTAGAACGCTTAGGTTTTAAATAGCAATAATTAGAGAGATGATTCTTGAATCCACAGTGTTTACAGGGTCCAAACCAGGTTTTTTGTTTTGTTGACTAATGACATTAAATAACGTCTATTTTATAGCATCATTTATCCCATGTTATTAACCTATTTTGTATAGTTATTGCAAAGAATTGTTACTTAATCATTTATATTTGAGAATTACAGTAATTATGGAGTAATTGGTGAAAGATAGCAAAAGGCGCGCATTCTAGAGCTTAAATGAAGATATTTTGAAGATTATTATTCTGAAGACCAATACGCCGTATCCATCAAGGAAGATACGGCGTATCCGTGCCTGCACTCAACAAAGACCACAGATAAATAAAGCTCAATACGTTGTATCCAGAGATACTCAATACGTCGTATTCAAGATATAGTATGTGAATATTCTGGAAGATATCAAGCGTGGTCCCTACTCCAAGAAATTCCCAATACGCCGTATCCAATACTTGGATATGCCGTATCAAACCGACTTCCAGACCTTATAAATAGAAAACTCAAAAACGGGTTTTAAGTGTGCTAAATCATATTCTCGATACCTAAACCATAAAAGTCGATTTTTAGAGGAGAAAAAGAGCAGAAGAGGTCGAGCAACGTTATCAATTCCATAGAAGACAACGTGTAATTCCATATACTTTAGTAATCGTTTAGTTTTTGGTATCATTCGTTAACTCGGTTAGTTTACCTTGGCTAAATAATTACTCTTGTATTTATTATGACGTTTGAAGGCTAATACCTTCGGGTATTAGCCATTATTATGAAGATCTGAATGTTTGGTATTTGTTTATCTCGATTTCTTGATTTATCGTTGAATGCTTGTTTATGTTTATCAATTTATACTTGTTTACACGCTTTTGTATGCGACCTATCATTCAACTGGATCTAGTGACATGGACCAAGTAGATCTAGAGTCCGGGATAGCTCTCCATATAGTAATTTATACATCTAGAATCATAGGATCACAAATATTGTCCTTCTAAATCTGTGTCTAGGATACGCTTCAGGCTTAACTAGTTAATTGGATATTGCCAATGGTTTATTGATCGTGTTGACTAGCAGGTGACCTAGATAATTCAACAAGTAACATTCTGATTCCATTGGATAGTTGGACAAGTGGACTATAGTGTATAAATTGCCATTAAGCCGGTAAGTGGGTAAAGTCTCTATGAGCTAGGCGTTTAACAAGAGCACATCATGCTTTAATCCTAAGATTAGATTATAATAAACAAATAGGTGCTTTATGCGGATGCTTGGATGCTTTAATTGTGACATAATTAATGTATCTAGGTCTTAGGATTATGTAACGCCTAAGTCTTAAGAATGATATGCCACCTCGAGAGAAGAAATCATTGCACTTAATAAACAAACCAATGTATTAATCGGATTAATAATGGTTAATACAGTTTTCTTATATAAGGTTCGACCACTCTTTTATCTTTTGTCTATCAGCTTGCGTGGGTAACAATGTCTTGAATTTATTGTAGTTACCAACCAAATCGTGCCAGTCTCTCAGGCTGAAAACCCCTCTTTTCCCATTAAAATTAAGATTTAGACAGACATAGGTTTAACATAGGTTTAGATTAGAATAGAATTAACATAGATTAGATAACCAAGATATTAATTAAATTAATAGATTTAACCTCGCTCTCAGTGATCGACACCCTACTTACCACGAAACTACTACCGATCGGGTACACTGCCCGTTAAAGTGTTGTTTTTGGTTGAGTCGGCAAAATATAAATTTAAAACTTGAATTAATAAAATATACACCACACAACGACACATCAAGTTTTTGGCGCCGTTGCCGGGGAGTGAAAATTAATCTTGATTTTTATTTTGATATTTTGGTTTTTAACATTAGATTAGATCTAACCCTTAGGATTAGTATAATTTAGATTAGTGTATATTCTTGTATATTCTGTAATATTTGTAAATTGTTTGCTTGTATATATTTGTGTGTTTAATTGTTTGCGTATTTAATTATTTTTCTTGAATACACTGTTCTGGTCGACAATGAAATCGGGTATCCACTTCCCACTGGACTACTGCGTATCCAGTTATTGTAAATACAGCGTATTCAATCCAACTAATTAATATGGCGTATCTACTTCCATTGGATACGGTGTACCGATTGTCTGGAACAGAAACTGAAATAATTAATTTTCGTGCAAAATTTTTTCTACCTTCCTTCAGAACAAATTCTACTGATTGTTTATCCCTTGTTTCAGGTAGTGCATGACAAGGAGTTTTACAAACGAACTATTTACACCTTAAAAGGAACCTGAACGAGAATTTCGATCATCAAGGAGACACTTCAAGACTCTAAGTCTTGACGAATTAATATCACCTGATTTTAATCTACTTTCTGACCAAGAATACTCAGAGGAAGAAGAAGCGGAAGCAATTGCGGAAACCATGGAGCAAGACATGAGCAAGACCCAAACAGACTATAGATCGGGAGTCGCTAGGCCTAAAATTGATAATAAAGATCAATTTAGACTGAAAGGCCAATTTCTTAAGGAGCTTCGAGAAAACACATTCAGCGGTTCAAATAATGAGGATGTAAATGAACACATTGAGAAAGTTCTTGAAATCGTAGACTTATTCCATGTTCCTAACATCATTGAGGATCAACTAATGCTCCGAGTCTTCCCTATATCCTTAACTAGAGCCGCAAGTCGTTGGCTAAGAAACAAACCAACTGGTTTGATCAAAACTTGGGAAGATCTTAAGACTAAGTTTTTAAACAAATATTGCCCACCTGGTCGAACTGTGAAGAAAATGAAGGAAATCAACAACTTTCAGCAAGAGCCTGATGAAACCCTTTATCAAGCATAGGAGCGCTTTAAAGAACTCTTGATGAAGTGTCCTCAACACTATTTGACTAAGATGTAGGAGGTAATTTTGTTCTATAATGGGTTGGATGTTCCAACACGATAGATTCTTGACTCAAGAGGTGCCGTTCCAACTAAGACAGCTGAAGATGCTAAAACGGTCATCCAAGAAATTGCAGAATACTCTTAAAATGGCATAATGGAATATCTAGAGGAACAAGTACTGAGACTTCTGACGGACCGGCTGCTATACAAGCATAACTAAACAATCTAGGAAGAGAGATCAAGAAGGTGAATAAGAAAGTTTATGCTGCTCAAGTAGGACATGAACAATGCAAAGGACCCCATTACACCAAAGATTGCCCACTAAAAAAAGAAGGGAAAACCCTAGAAGAAGCTTACTACACGCAATTTGGGGGACCTTTTCAAGGAGGGGGATATAGAGTGACAGCTCTAGGGTACTATCAAAGGAACAACGTAAATCCTTCGTACCAAGAACGAAGGCAATCTATGGAAGATACCCTGAGCAAATTCATGAGTGAATCAGCAAAGAGACACGAAGAAAATTCCAATTTGATTAAAGAAATCCGAGCTACGATAGATGTTGCCATAAGGAACCAAGGAGCATCAATCAAAACTTTAGAAATTCAAATCAGGCAAATGAGCAAGGTACTACAAGAAAGAGGATTTGGAAGCCTACCAAACTCAACTGAAACGAACCCGAGAGACCAAGTCAAGTTGATTTCAACCACTATTGAAGCTGATTCACACTCGATACGCCGTATTAGATCATCCCAATTCACTGTATCCACTGGACAAAATAGTAAACTGTTGTACAAGTCAAGACAAACGACGATTCCTTTTCCAAGTCGTTTGGATAATCATTATTGTGAAGAAGAAGAGGGGAACTATAGACCAAAATTCACGGAAGCTTATGGAGCTTCACATATCAATAACGTCATACCTCGAAAGGAGAAAGACCTAGGGAGTTTCACTTTACCTTGCTTTATTAGTAATACTTCCTTTGATAATGCCCTTGTTGACTTAGGAGCTAGCGTTAGTGTTATGCATCTCTCGACCTACCTTAACTTAGGATTAGGCGAATTAGCTCACACTAGGTTAACAGTGGAATTAGCAGATAGGATTGTGAAATATCCAAATGGAATAGCTGAAAATGTACTAGTAGGAATTGGTAAATTTACTTTCCCAGTAGACTTTATAATTCTTGATATGCCCGAGGATATCAAAGTGCCCTTGATCCTCGGAAGACTATTTTTGTCTACCGCTCGTGCTAAAATTGATGTTTACAAGAGAAAGATTACTTTAAGAGTTGGGGAAGAAACGATTATTTTCAAAAGTGTTAAACCTGCTAGTAGTTTAATTAAGAGGGTCTATATGCTAAGTTTGAGAGAAAGAATGGAACTTGATTTAGAAGTTAGGCTTATGGGAGAAACTTTGGTGTTAAATAGATCATTAGACCCTTTCTTGAAAGATTACATTGAATTAAATGATCTAAATGAACCATATGAGCTTAGGATAAATCTAGGAGATGATTTGATGCCTACCATTAAGGAAGGTGAGGTAATTGAGGAATTTAGAACTAGGGATGAAGATCTTGATACTGGAATTGATGATTACCTTAGTTATTGTGACTCTGATAAGAAGATCCATATAGACTGTGCTCACAACTTAAAGTTTTCATACATGATAGGATTTGAATTTACACACGTCAACTTCTTCCCGTTATTATACGTCAATGTAATGTCAAAAAAGTTTCATAATTCAATAATGAAAGATAAAATGGTGTACAAAGGGAATAATGTTGTAGGAGCCTTAATGAATGTGCCTATTTTTATTGGAACATTTTCTGTTGTAACTGACTTTGCAATTTTGGAAGATATGGATGCTTATCATGATGTAGGAATGGGCGATGTTATTATTGGTGAACCTTTCTTAAGAGAAGTTGGAATTAAAGCAAGACGGTTTGATGGAACGATTAACATTTACAATGGTGATGATGAAGTAACTTACCAAATGGTGCGATCACATCCGAGATTTAAAAACCACACTAATGAGCAATGCAACAAGATCCTACCATTACTGAAGGTAAGTGAAGTGGATAAGATGAATGGAATCTCGCATGCATATCAAAAGCTTAAAAGGTTCTACAAAGGAGTTTTGAATCTAGGACCCGATTACATTCGAAATACGAAGACGAAATAATGGCTCACACATGGGCATATTAGCGTGCATGAGACGGAATGAAGAGAAGCTAAAGAAAAGTCTAACTTAAAGACTTCGCTGTAAAAAAAAGTGCTTCCCGGGAGACAACCCGGATTGTTATTTAGTTTTTATCGAGTATGTCTTCCCAGACATCAATACGTCGTATCCGCTCCATACCATACGGCGTATTGATTGTCTGGACGTTATCAGTCTTTATTTTTATCACACTTTAAAAACATTATTGTCAGATCTAGAATACAGCGTATTCACTAAACGGATACGTTGTATCCACCAGACTGACCCGTAATTAGTTTGTTTAGTTTAGTTTAAATTAACCGTAGGTACCAAGATAGGAATGCACATGTTTTTCTTATATTCTATACAGGACCACGTGAAAGAAATATCGATAAAGTTGGTGGAATGCATATTTTCTGGAATTCTATGTATGTACTGTTCGTGCTAGGATTCAGACGCTTTTCCAGCACACAATCTTGCTCATAAACGCAACTTCTACCGAGCAATTATCAGGGGAGTTTCTCATTCTAATTCTTTTTAAATTCTCATATTTAATGTTTTATATATACAACGAAGACGTTGTATAATTCAAGTGGGGGGAGATGGAATTAGAATGTTTACTTGTTCTATTTTTCATACTAAAATGCTTAAATTATGCTCAAATTTTAAAAAAAAAAAAGCATGACTACTTTTGTGATATTACTGTGATTACATAACCCGCACACATAACCCATATTAGATATTATGAGGATTTAACCTTCCGCTTCTAAATTTTACCTAAATTACCACAAAATATGAGTGTGGCCGGTGATGTTTAAACTTTAGAACTGGCTGGGGTATTTCACTCGAGACCACAGTGATGAAGTACCTGGATTTAGATGGAGTTTACTTGGTTAAATTGGTAAATTTTTAGGATTGACACCCAAATCGCATTACATGTTGCTATTAACTAAACTACACCGTTATTAACCTCACCGTTAAACCCTTTTTCCACTCTCATCTTTAGAGTGATGATCCATTAAAAACAACCCGTAGAGCCAATATTTTAGGAATTACACTAACTATTTGTTTTGTTACACCCTTACACCTTAACCTACCCTGTTAGATTAAGTTTTAATTTACAGTTGCTAGTTGCTTAAAGCGTAAAGTTTGTATTTCCCGAGTCTTGTGTCATTTTCTATCATTGGTGCGGTTGTAAATTTGCACATTGCAAATGGGAATGTATATTAGTAGTCAAAACTCATGTGATTTTACTACCGTCACAATTAATGGTGAATCCGAAGAATGAAGAACTAACGAAGGAATTATCCAAAATTATTATGATCGTGAAGATGGTGAAACTACACCGAGATTTGAAGTTTAGTTAGCAAAAAAAATTGAAAAAATAAGAAAAAAATGCAACAAAAAAAGAAAGAGAAGGAAAGTTTGAAGATAATCGTTTCGCAAAGAGCACTACCAAAGGAATTACACGAAGGATCGATTATTTGTTGATACGTAACAAAAAAATCAACGATGTAGAGTATTGTACAAAGTGGAAGATAGTTGTATCTTTATCATGGTAACGGTCCGGAAAAAAGTGTCTAGCAACTTGTATCTTAAGTCTTAATCTATTTGTTTCTTGATTTTTATTTAACAACAATTTACTTCCCTCTCACCTAATGATTAGCCGCTGGTTTTACGCGAATGAGGACTTGTTCGAGCGTGCATGTCTATTCCGTCGTTACGGCCATGTATGCATGTCTTAGCTGCCTCGTTGGTTTACGACTTTTGGTGAAAGTTAGAAGGTTCCTACCCTATATCATTCTTCATCCTAACCGTTGGTTAAATTCGAATGGGGATGTGATCGAACACACATGTCTATTCCGTCGTTACGGCTATGTATGTGTGCTTCAGCTGCCTTGTTGGAGTGGTACTTCTGGTGAAAGATTGTAGAATGATCAACCGTAAGCCTTTCCATACAAAAAAACCCATATTTACCTTTATAAACTTGTTACTCCTTGGCTTTAGTGGTGGAGATGTGTATCCTTGCCAAGCTTATGATAGAATACTCGTCACGACCAAGCAATTGAGCGAATTAGTTACATGTTACCACATAGATTAGTTGAGTGATTTGAGTGTTTTCATCTTCCTATTTCGTGAGGTGTTTGGTTGTGTACTTGTAATAGATCGAATAAGTGCTTTAACGGAAAATATCCTTAAGGGATACATTTTTATAAACTTCTAAAGGCTACTTGAGGACAAGTAGGATTCAAGTGGGAGGATATTTGATGACATCAAATAACGTCTATTTTATAGCATCATTTATCCCACGATATTAACCCATTTTGTATAGTTATTGCAAAGAATTGTTACTTAATCGTTTATATTTGAGAATTGCAGTAATTATGGAGTAATTGGTGAAACTTAGCAAAAGGCGCGCATTCTGGAGCTTAAATGAAGATATTTTGAAGATTACTGTTCTAAAGACCAATATGCCGTATCCATCAAGGAAGATACGGCGTATCCGTGCCTGCACTCACCAAAGACCACCGAAGATTAAAGATCAATACGTCGTATCCAGAGGACTCAATACGCCTATAAATAGAAAACTCAAAAACGAGTTTTAAGTGTGCTAAATCATATTCTCGATACCTAAACCACAAAAGTCGATTTTCAGAGGATAAAAAGAGCGGAAGAGGCCGAGCAACATATTCAATTCCATAGGAGACATCGTGTAATTCCATATACTTTTGTAATCGTTCAGTTTTTGGTATTATTCGTTAACTTGGTTAGTTTACCTTGGCTAAATTATTACTCTTGTATTGATTATGACGTTTAAAGGCGAATACCTTCGGGTATTAGCCATTATTATGAAGATCTGAATGTTTGGTATTTGTTTATATCGATTTCTTGATTTATCGTT
>BQNB010126977.1:0-19514 GCA_026074375.1 Tanacetum coccineum | reverse complement strand
TCAACCAACTGTCTTTCGCATTTCTTTGGTTTTCTAATTCCCGAGCAAAACTAACAAACTTTTTTCTCCTATTTACAGGGCGAATTAAACCAACTGTATCAGCAGTCCTTTAGTCTTATAATTCTCGAGCAAACCTAAATCTTAATCGGATAGGGTTCTTCCTTGTTTTGGTTTTGTTGTTGTGACTCTAGAATTTCAGTTTTGCTGTTGATGTCGTATAATCTCTTCCTAGATCATTCCTTTGGCTCTGATGCCACTGTTACTAAATTGGCCTTCGACCAAATCTTGTTTCTTACTTCTGGTGGTGCGTTTGGAGCAGACAATATGGAAGGACTTGAAGGCTCGATTCGTAGGTATAGACAAAGTCAAGGAGGCTAGACTACAAACATTAGAATCAGAATTTAGCATTGGAATGTCATTGACATCCCTCCTTCATCTTTCTTTGATGTTTCACCGGTCATCCCTTCTTAGAGAAAAAACCCTTTTCTTTCTTGTTTGCGGGGCGAATCAACCAACTGTCTTTCGCAGTTCTTTGGTTTTCTAATTCCCGGGCAAAACTAACAAACTTTTTTCTCCTGTTTGCGGGGCGAATTAAACCAACTGTCTCAGCAGTCCTTTGGTCTTATAATTCCCAGGCAAACCTAAATCATAATCGGCTTGGGTTCTTCCTTGTTTTGGTTTTGTTGTTGTGACTCCAGAATTTCAGTTTTGTTGTTGATGTCGTGTAATCTCTTCCTTGAACATTCCTTTGGCTCTGATGCCACTGTTACTAAATTGTCCTTCGACCAAATCTTGTTTCTTACTTCTGGTGGTGCGTTTGGAACAGACGATATAGGACAGAAACTTGAGAAAGAAAGTACACAAGATTGTTTAATAGAAATTGAATGAATAACGCAGAATTCAATACAGGTTCATTAGTGTATTAAATTATACGTTATTGATTCGGTTTCTATTAAACAATCTTGTGTACTTTCTTTCTTAAGTTTCTATCCCATATCGTCTGCTCCAAACGCACCACCAGAAGTAAGAAACAAGATTTGGTCGAAGGCCAATTTAGTAACAGTGGCATTAGAGCCAAAGGAATGATCAAGGAAGAGATTATACGACATCAACAGCAAAACTGAAATTCTAGAGTCACAACAACAAAACCGAAACAAGGAAGAACCCTATCCGATTAAGATTTAGGTTTGCCCGGGAATTATAAGACCAAAGGACTGCTGAGACAGTTGGTTTAATTCGCCCCGTAAACAGGAGAAAAAAGTTTGTTAGTTTTGCCCGGGAATTAGAAAACCAAAGAAATACGAAAGGCAGTTGGTTGATTCGCCCCACAAACAAGAAAGAAAAGGGTTTTTTCTCTAAAGAAGGGATGACCGGTGAAACATCAAAGAAAGATGAAGGGGGGATGTCAATGACATTCCAATGCCCGATTCTGAATTCTACAAATTATACTATTTGGGCCATAAAGATTAAAGCACTGTTTAATGTTTATGGAATATGGGATGCACTCGAACCAAAAGGAGAAGTGGATACAAAGACAGACACAATGGCTATTGCTTATCTATTTCAAGCCTTGCCCGAACAACTCATATTACAGGTTGCTCATCATACGAACGCTGCTGATATATGGAAGGACTTGAAGGCTCGATTCGTGGGTATAGACAAAGTCAAGGAGGCTAGACTACAAACATTAGAATCAGAATTTAGCATTGGAATGTCATTGACATCCCTCCTTCATCTTTCTTTGATGTTTCACCGGTCATCCCTTCTTTAGAGAAAAAACCCTTTTCTTTCTTGTTTGCGGGGCGAATCAACCAACTGTCTTTCGCAGTTCTTTGGTTTTCTAATTCCCGGGCAAAACTAACAAACTTTTTTCTCCTGTTTGCGGGACGAATTAAACCAACTGTCTCAGCAGTCCTTTGGTCTTATAATTCCCGGGCAAACCTAAATCTTAATCGTCTTGGGTTCTTCTTTGTTTCGGTTTTGTTGTTGTGACTCCAGAATTTTAGTTTTACTGTTGATGTCGTGTAATCTCTTCCTTGATCATTCCTTCGGCTCTAATACCACTGTTACTTAATTGGCCTTCGACCAAATCTTGTTTCTTACTTCTGGTGGTGCGTTTAGAGCAGACGATATGGGACAGAAACTTGAGAGAGAAAGTACACAGGATTGTTTAATAGAAACTGAATGAATAACGCAGAATTTAATACACTAATGAACCTGTATTGAATTTTTTGATTTACAGAATTCGACCCATATATATGTTGGGTTTTACAATCTAATTAACCATATTAATTAATGTAACATTTCGTATTTTCAGGTCATTTTATGACGTCATTTATTTCGTCATTATTCCACTATTTTTTTAGTCTCGTACGCGTCTACTTTTAATTCTTATTACATAATTAAATCGTGGAAACTAAAAAAAAAATCATTTAACGAATAAAACAAGAGAAATATGATTTTTATAAACTATTTTCTGACGTGAATAGTGTTGGTTCAGTTTTTATAAAAAAATTTGCGAAACATTTTAGAATCATTCATATGATATTTATATGAATTTTAAATTTATAAATATTATTTTACAAGACGATTGACCTACTTATACGATAACATTATACAAACGATAAAAACATTAGTATTTTATTTTTCGAAAGTAATTATTATCTTTTGTATTTTATTTTTATCGGTTACGTAAAGTGTTTAAGTTTCGCTATAGATTACGTTTAGGCATTCTCGGAACTACCAAAATTTATCTACGTTTCAACAAATATCACTATGGTTTAGAGGGATCATACCAAATGCTCAAAGGTTCTTCATAAAACTTAACCCTTGTGTTAAATATCTTAACCAAATTCTCACCTAAAAGAAATTAAGCCAAGTACATACCATTTCAAGTAATATACTATAATTGAACAATCATAACATTTATTTACTTCAATACATAATGTAACACATATATAACTACCAAATAGTCTAGAAAACCATCTTCCTATGATCACTCTACATGTCCAACGCCCACCACCCTTTTTTCTTATGGGGTCTGTTTGGATCATTTTTAAAATCATCTTAGACTACAGCCTATAGTAGAATAAAGCAGTGCAATTTTGAAGAATACACAACATCACATTTACATATAGGAAAAACTTCACTTTCCTCTATTTATCATGTGCGTGCTTCCCTACACACGTCCCAGCCTTAAACATCAAAAACAATTTATAAATTTTTTTAGCACCCATCAAGTTTATTTAAGGTGTAGTTAATATTGGAATTCTGGGTTTTTTGGCGTTTTGTTCGGGATGTGGTAAGCCGCGGGCTAAGGAACAAAAGGTCGAGCAACGGGTGCATTAACAGTATTTTCCGACTTTGCTCCGTACTAGCCTTTGTGACCTTCCTTCTCTATTATATAATTTTGATTCAGTTTCTTTCATCAATGATTCCGATTATATTTTTTATCTATATGCGTGAACAGAAATCCGATTGAAACTTGCGCATAATATATTGTGATAATTGATAATTCAAAGTAGGATTAGAAATGAAATTAAAAGGATATATGGATGCACATTTTTTATGAGTTTTTGGGTCGAAAACGAGAGTTTTAATAACGCACATTTTGTATCGGTCCGTTTTTGAACCAGAAAACAGTACCTATGTTTCGGGATTCAAGATTTTGAAAAAGTCTTTTAATTTTACGTTTATGAAATAATAATAAAGTTTTCTAGAACGGGACTTTTTGATAAAAAAACGGGACGAGTCTAACTCCCAATACAACGAAGAAACTGGCGAGCTAGATCCGATATATACACTTTAGAGAAAATAAGTCATTTTTCTTAATAAATATTAGAAAGCGGACAAGATTTATTAGTTTAGCGTTTTTGATCAGTTTCGAGCTCACGTTCTTCGGCCATTCCGGCAAAACAGTGAAAGTTCTGTTCGAATTAAACGTTTTACATAAAATCTCTTTTTGGTCAAAGTCGTGAAAATGAGATATAACGGGTCAAAATTGAAAGCTCAAACTTCTGTATTTTTATAAAAATATATATATAGTTTCAGATAGATTTCGTAAGGGCGTTTTTCATTTCTTCCTGCGAGTTTCAGGTCCCGGCTTAGATAAAACTAAAAAGTTGATCCGCGGAATATCTTTCGCATCAATTTGCTTTAGAACCCGAGTCGTGAAAAGTAATTTAGTGGGTCTGTTATGGTCGAGAAAGTCAGACTTAGAAAATAAATGAATTCTATCAAAAAAGTTTAACAAGGACATAGTAAACGGTAACGAACTATCAAAGGATGATTTCGATTTATAAAATAATATCGATTAATAAAATTACGGTTAAAGTAATTACTTTTCTGAGGCCGAGATGTTCGATTTCTAAAAATGAAAAGTAAATAAAAACACAAGTAACTTTTCGTAATATGTCGAAACTGCTAACATCGTTATTAAAAAGTTAACAAACACTAATAGACGTCGAAGGTCTTCTATATAAATATAATACCGTGTCGATATTTTCTCAAAAAGAGTAACATTCCGAAAATGAGTAACTTTCTAAAAACAGCAACTTACCGCGCGAAACAATAAAAGAATTTCAATAAAATGAAATAAATCTGTATGCATTGGATGAGAAACTATATATTAATAACACAATATACTAATGTTCAGGTTTTAGACACGCGGTCCAAGTGGATTTCTCATCTTGATATATAATTATATAATATATATAAAATATATATATATTAAATCATATAAAATATATATATATAAATATATAATATATATATTATAAATAGTATATATTATATAAATATATATATATATATATACTATATATACTATAAATATGTTTTCCGTCTAACACGTGTACCATCGATGCTCATATTTTGTACATATTGTAAATCGAGCGAACTAAACATAGGGTCGTGATCAAGATCGTATATCACAGTCTAATTCGTTTGTGATTTATTTGGCTTATTCAATCGTGATCGTTGATCAAGGTGAGTTCATAGTCTCGCATTTCAATCTTTTCAATGTTTTATAAACCCGCGAGGGGAATACATGCTCGTTTACAAACTTGTATATTTTACTACAGTACAATTACATTTCAATACTTTGTGTTCATAGCCCCACCTTTTCTCCTTTTTTAATGGAGTTTCCAATAAATTGTTTTCGGGGTGAGAATACGTGCTTGTTTTACTAGTTTAAACTTATTGCGATTTCTATACGAAACACTACCTGACTATTTTTACTAAAGGCTTGATTCTTATTACTACATGATTTGATATCGTGACAATACTATATTTAAAACCGTCAAATTTACACAGACATGATTGTCTTTTACTACTGACACAAGTGTTTTTCAAAGTGTATGCATCCGATATACTAGCCTGATTATTAAATGCTTAATTTTACCTAATTGCCGTGAAGTCCCCTATTTACATCATGAACCGTTAAATTGGCTATATATAGTGGAGACGGCTAGTGTTACACAGATAATCAATAGGGACTGAAACAATCCCCACCTTACTTGGGTCACTAGTTATGATCAGTCATCTAACTTGAGCAAGAGGTGTCGGACCGGGGGTGCTTGGCAAGCTTTCCTATAATTCTGATTGGGGCAAAAATCTAGTTTAAAGCAGTCGGTGTCAGAGCTTAGTGCAATGATACAAAGTGTTGCGACATGATGAATGTGTTTTCTCGTCTACACACACAATACTAGTAGAAATGTTAGAAAAGTTTAAAGAGTGGAATAATGATGGAAGAAAAAAGAGAAAATGGGGGGGCAAGAGGGGAAAACGAAATAAAGCAGATAATAAAAAGGGAAACACGAAAGCAAAAAGAACAAACTAGTATGGACACTCGAATACAACCTATCGACCCCCATTACTTACGATCTTGTTGACCACTACTGAACATATACTAGACTTATAAAAATCTATCATTGGATTATCCGAAAAATCACTTAGAAATGCCGTAAAAACGCTAACTTATCTTACTCTCAATATTTCTTAAATTATTTCAACACCTGATGTTACTAAACCCATCAAATTCACCCAACATAATTGATGACGAAGTTTTTGCAGTTAATTATATCTCAGTTAATACTACTGCTCAAGCTGAGCAGTTGGTGCAGCATTCGTGTGGACGGCGCGAATATAAGTTTTTTTAAAGCTAATAACGGTGTATAACCATATCGACAAACGATGGATAAAAATAAACACAAATATTCCTATTGCATTCTAAATGCGAACCTTTTGTAAACTCTGATTTTCTAATATAACGAATGATGAAATTTATCTTAAAATGTCTCTTTGAGGTCGTTCTTTCCGTAGAGCATGTCTCTTTGAGGTCGTTTTTCGTGACATGTGTTTTGTGCCCTGAAGTCGCACCCCAATGTTACCATTTCGCTGCGTTGTCCTGATTTTTGGGGGTGTGACAATTAACACGAGTACGCAGCGGAATTAAAGATCACATGTAGAACACATTAATTAACAAGGATAGAAGATGTATACCTTTTAGCACGAAACGATACACCGCTTAAAGGTAATCGTTAACACCGTCTTCTATATACGCGTGTGTATAAATAGAATACCACGCAAACTAATAAAGTTACCAAAGTAGGTAACCTCTATGGTGTGCATACACTACACGTCACCAAGATACGCTAGGATGCTAGTCCTTTCTTCACGAATAAAACAACCAAACACTATGTTCTTGTTTTGTTTCTTATCATCACACGACCAAATACCCTAAGGATATATAATGGATCATCGAACAAGACAATGGTAATAATATGCATGCAATTGATATTGCATGAGAAAACCATACATGTATTAATAACCACGGTCTCTTTTATTATCAATAACAAGGAACAATAATTGCATGCGAATCGGATTCACCTGGTATGCAATTGTCGACTGATTATATTATGGAATAGTAATCGTATATCATATATTTTGTTGTGTATATTTTATAAAACCCTAAAGGTGTTTATATTGTCTCCAAACTTGTTCTCCAAGTTAGACTAGAACACCTTCTTAAGTTTCATAAATCAACACTCTCCTCCCTTGTTCTTTCCTTGGTTCGACCGGTCACAACCAACACCCCATGGGTTTGGTTTTCGTACCAACAAGTCCCTCACTTGTTAATATCTATTAATTAGTTCTAACGTCTAACGTTATAATTAAAGACCGTTTAAATTATTTCGTGAAACATATTAATATAATTAATATATACAATAAATATATTAATTACATTAATAAACGTATCATCTGTGTATACGTGTGTGCCCCTATAGGCTCACATATTTCCAGTTGTATATTTATTTATGATATGGACATATCTCAACAATATATACTTAGAGAATCGGTACCTTCATGTCTGTTGAATAAAGGGACATGCCGATTCCCTCAAAAGTAAAAGATACGACCCTATTCTAAACGTTATAACCCTATATACTAAACGGATCTATGACCCAGCCCAATACTAACTATCTTGGGTTTACAGAATTTTCATAAAAGTACATACATATACTACCCCTATCTTTGCTTCTATAACATTAATGGTCCAACATGTTGGGTTTTACAATCTAATTAACCATATTAATTAACACGAGTACGCAGCGGAATAAAGATAACATGTAGAATACAATAATTAACAAGATAGAAAACATGTACCTTTTAGCATGAAACGATACACCGTTTAAAGGTAACCGTAAACACCGTCTTCTATATACGCGTGTGTATAATACCACGCGAAACCACCAAGAATCAAAGTATGATTCCTCTAAGCTTCCACACACAATACGTTCTTAGCAAACGACGAGGTATGCTAGTACTAGTAGTGAATAACAAACGATCACCTTCGTCTTTTGATTCTATCAACCCACGAATAAAACCACCACCTTGTGCTGATTGTCGAACACAAAACGAAACCCTAAAGGTATTCGTTTGATAGCACAACAAAGGAGGCAAACCAAAACCCTTAAAAAAGGTTGTCAGAATTCGGATGTACACAAGGAAGAAACAAGGACGATTTAGCTTTAGGTTTTTTCAAGACTTATTCATAATGAAAGTAAAGACCTATATTTATAGCCTTTGTTACTTGTCACTCAAACAAGTCTTCTAATTCTTGTGAGATTAGTATTCCAACTGACTAAGGAAAAGAAAAGGTAAACTAAACCCTTTCATTCTTTAGTTTTACATATTGAGTCCTTTAACATTTAACCGACTCATATTAAAACTTGTTATCGTTTAATGATCGTTTGTTAATCACTTAATATATTACTTTAATATATTTTCTCGTCATTCTACATATAAACGTGTGCGTCCCCTTAGGCTCGAAAACATTTTCGGACATATATTAATTCATATTTGGGCATAATCCAACAGCTCCCACTTGGACATATATGAATAATATAATAACAATGGTAAGTGTCTAGCAACACGCCAATGCTCCCAGAAACATTCGAGTATGGTTTCACAGGGCATGAACAAATGATTTATGAATTTAAAATCCTTTTGTTTCCGATACCGTTGTTAAATTGGATATGGATCAATGTCATTCCATATTTAACAAATTTAATCTGATTTACTCTTAAAGGGATCGCTTTGGGTTATGTGTGATCTAGCGGGCTGTTAAAGTAAGCTCAAAAGGAAACATGTGAAACAAGTCACACATCACCGAAAGTGTAGAAGATTTTTGTAATAATATACTTTTTGTGATTACATTTGACACTTAATTTTTTTTTACAATCGTAGATGTTTTTGGACAAGAAGTGATCCATTTAATCGCAACTTCACTGGTTTCAGCCGCCAACCTGCCCATTTTGCCAAAAAAACATTAAGGTGGTGTTTGTTTTTTAAAAAGAGCCTCTTAACAACCTCTTGATCTGACTCATTCAGACGCGTTCAGACATTTGGTTCATTAAGTGCGTTTGTTTTTTTTTCTTTCGTTCAGACGCGGTCAGAGGCTGAAACATCTTAACCAACTAGATGTGGACTGGGGGTCTTGATGCCTCTTAATACCTCTTCACTCTTTACTTTTTTTTCTTTAGTTTATTTTTTTGTTTTTTCTCTTTGTTTTGTGAGATATTTTTTTACTCTTCACTTTTTTTTCTTTAGTTTTTTTTTTTGTTTTTTCTCTTTTTTTTGTGAGAGATTGTTTTTTATACTCTTCTTTTAATATTGATACTACATTAAAAACAATTAATATTTCTTTTTTGTTAAATAAATAATGTTCAAAATACTAATGATGATGACTGACTTTTCATAGCATATAGTATATGTAACTCGTTTGGTTGAAATTAATTGTGGCTGTGTATTTACATGCGAACTTAATTTTTTTCACTAACAAGATATTTTTAATTGTCATTGACATGTTAAGATACTACGAAAGATTATTTTTCACCAATTTTCATGATTGTAAAGTTAATGTAGTAACAATTTGCAAAAATGATGAAGATGTTTAACAATTGGCATACATATATATCTACTTTGTGAGGAATAAATTGCGACACAAAATTTGATGTCTTTAGAATTTTATTCTCTACGTGCACACACTATTTTTAATTTTATGGCTAAAATGGTTTATATAATTTTTAAATATGTTTATGTTTCGTAAGAATAAAACTGATTTTAAGAATAAACTGATTTGTACTTTTATCGTTCAGACATTTAAAAAGTAAAAAACAAACAATATCATTTCATTCAGATCCAGACATTTGCGCATCAGATTCAGATTCAGATGTGCGAATCAAATTCAGATTCAGAGCCTCTTAATAAACAAACAGCACCCAACTTACAGTGAATTGCTTTTTTTATTTACACTATGATTTTTTTTTGCAGTGCTATGATAAGTACCTAGCAAAGTGTCTTCAGAAAGCAACAGATGCAACTCATTTTGGGGTAGACCTCCTGATCACGCAGGATCTTATACAGGGGCGGAGTTACGGAGGGGGCACGGTGGGCAAGTGCCCCCCCCCCCCCCCCCCAAAAAAAAACTTTTCGGCGTAGTGTATTTTTCCAGAGATTTTAGTGTTTGATGTCATTTTGCCCCCCTTACAAGTAAAAGAAAGAGAGACATTTAATTTGAAAATTCATGACGGAAGAAGAGGAAAAAAGTGTATTACCGGAGAAAACTACAGTTGACGAAGGAGACAGTGAAAAATATTAATGAAGAAGACACATTCTCTCTTTTTTTTGGGTCAAGTGATATTTTTTAATTAAAAGAGTTAGGTGTATAGACTACTATTTAGCTTTTCTGTATATCAATTTCTTTTTTATTGTTCCCATCATATTTTGTCACTGTTTTCTTAACTTGGCACTCATAAGTTTAGTCAAAATATATTTTGTAACTGTCTTTTTGTTTTCTTTAGTAAAGTTCACTCACATTTTATTTTGGATTAATATTTTCTAATGTTCAAAATGAATATGATCATCATGTTAAGTTTATTCTGAGTGAAGACTTAATTTAAAATAAAACAAAGGTTTCACAATAATAAAATATTTGTTTCTTTCTTCTCACAATAACCTGAACATGATAAGTCATGTTTATTTTGAATGTTACAGAATTCTAGTCCTTTTATTTTTAGTAGACATTTTCTACACTACGACGCCACTTATCAGATTTGAGATTTTTGTTTAATTTGACTTATTTACTGTAGCTATCGTTGTTTGGTAAAAAAATTGTGACACTTGTATAGAAATTTTCGTTTTTTTCCTCTTTGTAGACCCGTTGTAAAAAAATAAAAAAATTTGCCCCCTCTAAGAAAATATCCTGGCTCCGCCCCTGATCTTATAACACCCAACCTCAAGATACCAAATTCTTCTATGATGGAGGTGATTACGATAGTGCCTATGGCAGGTTTTTTCTGAATTGGTACTCCCAATATCTCATTGAGCATGGAGACAGGGTACTAGCCATGGCCAATTTGGCGTTTGAAGGTACTCCCATTTCTGTAAAGGTAAATCAACAAGTCAGCATTGATGATCAATGTGTAACCAGTTGGGTTTTCAACATTTGATTATATAATGACTTGAAATTTTCGTGGATGATCAGCTCTCTGGTATTCATTGGTGGTACAAAACTGCTAGCCATGCGGCTGAGCTTACTGCGGGATTCTACAATCGTGCCAACGGTGATGGCTATAGTCCAATTGCTGCCATGTTAAAGAAGCATGCCACTGCTTTAAACTTTACATGTGTTGAGTTACGTACAATGGACCAGCAAGAGGGTTTTCCGGAAGCAATGGTAAAGGGTTAGTTTGGCAGGTAACTAATAGAGTTCTGTTTCCGATTGATATAAGTTTATTATTAATAATTGCTTGATTTCATGAGTTAAAGAGTTCTTTGGGATCAAATATCATCAATTTACGGACCAACTACTCTTCGGTTCAAAAGTTTGCGTCAATCCATCTATACACATCGTAATTGTAATATCATTGTTTTTCGGAACCTTTAAATTCAGTCAGGTACTCAGATATCTATCCATTATTATTACAAAGAATCGGTTATATATCTTTGGGTTGACAAACTTTCTTAATTGACCAATGGTAAAACATCTTTTATTAACCATATTTTGAGTCAAATGTAGCAATTTCTATGAGAACTGATCATAATTCGGGGGTTCTTTTTTGTCTCACTAGCTCTAATCTTCCATTTTAGGTACTGAATGCGGCATGGGATGCTGATATACTAGTTGCAAGTGAAAATGCTCTTCCTTGCTATGACAGACAAGGATACAACAAGATATTGGAACATGCTAAGCCAAGAAATGATCCAGATGGTAGACATTTATCTGCTTTTACCTACCTTAGGCTTAATCAAGCTCTCCTTGAAGAACACAACTTAGGAGAGTTTCACCTATTTGTCAAGAGAATGCACGGTACTTATCTTTCCATCCTTTCATCATCTTCCATTTACTGCGTATTACTTTGTGCATTTTACATAGTTAGATGTAGCACATTTCAAGTTTTGAAGCTGACATAGAAGTTTTTGAGTAAGTCCAATATGTTTACATTCTACCCGTCCCTTCTCTTTGAAAACTAGAGTTGGTAAAATGGGAAGATTTAGGGGGTGGCTAATGAGTGCCTGAGCCACACATACTTTTTCTCGCTTTTATTTTATTTTATTTGAAACACTTAAACGTTTAAGGATGATAAGTACTGTATCATTGCTCGTACTGCATTATATTAGGATATGTTTTCTTTTTTCGATGAACCGATGTATGAGGTTTTATACTTGTATGTGAAAACACTTCTGGTGAATTTCAGCCGGTTTGACCCATTTGTCCAGTTTACTTTTTTGCTAATTTTTTGACTTTACCTCTTTGACCCATTTGCTCGATTCAAGTATAAGTATAATGATTTAAGTTTACTGGTATAGCTAGTTGTATCTATTTTACATGTGACTCGCTATAACTAAATGTGACATGATTTAAGCATTTTTATATAGAAGCTATATACCTATCTAATCAATATGATGCATCAGCTATTACAATATCACTTAAATATTGCAGCTTAAATGTGTTGATGATCTGATTCTCAAATTAAATTGTTTTCTCTAACAGGTGAAGCTGTGGAGGGCCATTAGCATGCGATCTGAATCAACATATGACTACATTTTTCTACTTCGTCGGGCCCTTTGTTTGACAATATCGAGACTAAATATAACTTGTATGTAATGAAGCACAGATTCTTGTTGTGTAATTGCTCCCTTAAGTTATGAAATAACCCAGTTGGAAAATTATCTTGTTGTATGCCCTGGATTTGAAAGAAAAAAAAATTAACATTCAAGCGAAAATGTACATTCCATTAGATGCACAATAACTCTTGGTCAGTTGGTTGGTGCTAAAAATTAATTATCTATATTTATTATACCCTTAGATTGAACGATGCTACACTCTACATGTACTTCTCTACCTTCAGTCACCATCTCTCAAAACAACCCATATAACCATATTCATTATCACTTTCAAATGCGAAATGCAAGTAGCTGAATGTGACTTCTCACACAATAGTGAGTTGAGGTTTATAACATAGAATGAAATAGGTCTAAGTTAATAGACCTTTTCATTGCAACTAGATATATATACTTCTCAACCTTCAACACAATTCTACCACTTAACTCACCATCTCTAGAAACAACCCATTTAACCCTATTCAAAATCTCTTTCAAGTGCAAAATGCGAATTACTGAAAATGATTTCTCACACAATAATGATCTCTAACCAACCAACTTTTGTGTTAACAAATGTGTACTTTCATAATTCTCAAACTACTAAAGGCAAAGATGTCTCAACAACTCATAGGGTAACTGCTTCTCTCTTATAGTTTTTTTATGTGTGTAAGGTGTTTGATTTGTTTTTTTTTCCTTCTTTTTTTGCGATTTTGTGTTAAATAGCATGACAGAGGTATGAGTTATCATTAACATGAGTGTTTAATATGACAATCATTCTGATTCAACTGGTTGATGAAAAACTGGCTTCACCTTACGTTCTTTAATTAATCCTATGTGAATCTTATTTCAGTTTGGATTTGATCCTTGTCCATTTTGTATGTGTCCGTATTCATGTTTCACAATCAACTCTCCTTGTTAATGTTTTCATCACTTGTTGTACATTTTCCGATGTATGGATTTTGGAGATATTTAATTTATTTATTATTCTTTGCTGTTTAACATCATAAATTCTATCTTTATATAGCTTTCTCATTTTTATGTTGGTTGAACTTGCAGGCAGCCTAAACATGGTGCATGCAAAGAGTGTTTGCAGGTCAACAATCAAAAGGCTTCATATCATTGTTTTTCCTTTGCTTATGCCGACTTTTTGACGCCCTACTTGAAAATGAAAGAACCACTAGACAAGCAGTTGGTTTTGTCAGCTCAATGTTTGGCCGACTCGGGTCGCACTGACTGTTTAGCTCTTGCTAGGTTCGGTATGAATCCAGATTATGGGTTGATGACAACCAATGACTACCCATACGAAGCAGTTGTACGACCCGTAATTACCGACCGTTCAGATTGCCAACGCGAAGGGATGGCTTGTTACAGAATCAAAAATTTCCGTGTTGTAAAAGATCCCGCAAAAATTAAGCGTAGATTGGTAAAACCTTTTTGTTCACGGCCTGGCTTTGAATGTCCTGGGTTCTTATTCGCGGGTGAACTATGAAGACGTCAAGCTCATGATCTTCTTCCGTATCACCATCCCCAAATTTCATACATGCTGAAAACACATTCCACGCGGTTCTCATCGTTGGCGTGAACATTGGTAGTGAGAGTGACCATTTCTGTGAGATCAAGTCTTCATGGGGGATAGATTGGGCTCGAGAGGGGTTCACTAAAATAGGATTTGAAGTGTTCAAATCAAAAACTTCATTTTTAGCATGAAGTTTTTGATTTGAACACTTCAAATCCTATTTTGGTGAACCCCTCTCGAGCCCAATCTTTCCCCCATGAAGACTTGATCTCACAGAAATGATCACTCTCACTACCACTGATGTCCACGCCAACGATGAGAACCGCGTGGAATGTGTTTTCAGCATGTATGAAATTTGGGGGATGGTGGTACAGAAGAAGATCATTAGCTTGACGTCTTCGAAACAGATATGTATCCACATGAAATATCAAATCGTTTATAAGAAACAGATATGTATCCACATGATTTTACATGTAAGGTCCTTTTAACTTTAAAAGAAACTGAGGAAAGTTTTCTAACTTTAAAGTTTCTGTTGACTAGAATTAGGTCTTTTTATGTTTTAACACAGTGTCTATTTAATGTCAATAAAATAAAACCGTATTTCACTAGCATGCGTGTTGTACATACCTTCACGATTCCACTCATTTTAGCACAAAAATGGATACTGCATTCAACTGCTATTATAAATGCGAGTGAAATGTTGTACTTTAGGCTACCTCATAGTGACACACATTAACCAATATTTTTTTATTTGCATCTCAACTTTCTTTTTCTTACGACTTACATGCAACTTTTTAGACACAGCAGAACAAACTACACTAAAAAAACATAATTCACAAAAACAAATTTTAATTAATCGATACACACACAAACTGTAGGGAAACATGTACACTTTTAATTCAAATAAATCAGATTTCAATTAATAAATAATTAACAGAAAATAAAGAACATAAAAGAAAACATACTAAATAGGGTAGAAGCAGAAGACAGACACTATAAACGATAAATGAAGAAAGCGGTAAAAGATCGTGGAACGAGGCACGTGTTGGACACGCTTCCCTTAAAACAGATTCGCCGTCTGTCTCCCAGAGTACAACGTTCAAAGCTGTTGTACAGCCGGACTAGACAACTTGCCTGAAAGATTACGGAAAAGCTGAGTGCTTCTGATCGAAAAGACTACTGGAAAATCTTGTTAATGGAGCTTTTCCCTTATGTGTTTTTCGGTGTGTCTTAGAATGGTTGAGATTTCCATCTATTTATACACATTCATATGCATATGGTGTAATGGTGCAATCAATGTCAATTAATGCCTTAATAATGAGCTGCTATAAACCAAATCATAACAGCCAATTTAATTGTCAATTAATGACACATTAATTGGCAGTTATAAACCTTTGAAACAAATCATAACAACCAATTTAATTGTTAATTAATGACACATTAATTTGCAGTTATAAACCGTTAAAACAAATCATAACAACCAATTTAATTGTCAATTAATGACCCATTAATTTATAGTTAACAAACAAACTCATAACTCACATTTAATCATTTTCCTTCATTCTAAATTTCCTTCTTTGAGACTTGATATCTCATTCATACTAACTCCATTTTGAACATATAATGGCTCAACCTTGCCTTACACTTATAATATTATATTCACTAATAATTATCTATGTCAAAAGTTTGTGAAAAAACATTTTTCCACTAAATTTTTCCAACAATCCCCCACATGAATGGAGATCGGTCAAAATTACTCGAAATTTTCGGCGAAATTTCTATGATTGAGTCCTGCATAGGATAGGTAGGTGAGACCCTTTGAACTTTCCCTTGTGAGATGCACTTAGTCTCCTAGATCTGAGTAGACACGATGTCCTTAAACTCAGTTTCTGTTTACATAGACGACAATACACACTCACACATGACTCTCCCTGACCTTGTCAAGTCCTTATAGTCGTGCCCGTTATGGTCATGAGCACTAGCCTGGTTCTGTAAGATCTCTTACGAATTGAACCCCCCATAATTCCCTTCGAAGCAACCCTAATTCTCTCTCACATAGGTGATTTCATACTGAATCATTAAAAACATATGTTTGTGATTTCATCTTGAATCATTATGCTTTGTGATTTCATCCTGAATCATTAAAGCCATATGTTTAACCTCTCAACAAGTCACATTTGTTATAGGAATGGACTAGGATGTTACAATTTAAGTAACACCCTCATATTGACGTAACTTCCCCCACATTTCTATGATTAGGTTGTCCTATTGAACCCAGATCTTGGGATCTCCAGTCAACTGGGTTAGATTTTCGTTCATAGAAACTCATTCCTTTAAGGGCTTTAGTCGCATTCCTTTAGACGACACTCTAACTAACTCTCTGCTTAAGCCTTTCGCAAGCGGATTCGCGATGTTATCCATTGACTTTACGTAGTCAATCGTAATAACTCTATATGAGAGTAGTTGTCGCACCAATCACCGTCTATGATAAATATGTCTCGACTTACCGTTTTACATTGTGATATGAGCTTTGTCAAAATTCAATTGACTATCACACTATATAACCATGGCCGTTACCGTTTTACGCCATCTTGGTATGTCCTTTACAAATTAACGTAAATATCCAGCATATTCTATAAATTTATCTTAAATGATAAATTCAGATTTCATCATAGATTTAGCTATAAGCGTCTATTTGAAATACTTTTAAGATTTCTAATACATAGCTTCCCACTTAGCTTAAATACATCCGCTCTAGTGGATCTAGATTCTTATATATATAAAAATCCGTATTTGCATTACTTTATCAGTTAATAGCCAAATATCTTCTATAATGCAATCATAGTACTCATGTAATACTTATTCAAATGGTCCCCACTTGAATTACCAATATATCTACTTAACCTGACTATAAGTTCTAAATCAGGTCAGACGCACGTCATTAAACACCAAAATGCCCAATATTCTTTAAGTATTCAAAATGGGCAACACCTTTAGATTGAAAATATGTCATTGAACTCTAGCTAGGCTGGAATCCCCCACATTGAACCTCTTAAGGATATTGTCCATATAATCTTTTTGACTTCAAAACAAATCTATATTGGTTCACATGACCTTAGTTCCAAGAACCATATTTAACAACTAATGAAGTTCATGTCAATCTTGATTCCAACATATCGTTAGTGAATTTGTTTATCTTCCTATCACTTCTAGTGATAATTATACCATTTATGTATAAACACAGGAGTACACACACATACATCTATTAATTTCGAATCCACATTCTTACATGATATCACTACAACAAAATGAAGCTAATGCAACACTTTATAAGCAACACTTTTTATGTGTTGCTTTTTAGAGAACATTGAATGCTAAGCAACATTTTTAAAACAAGTGTTGCATTTATAGGTCTAATAAGGCAACAATTTTTTCCAAAGTGTTGCAAATATTTAAAAGAAGTTGCATATAAAATGAATAAATAATTTGAAGTCCCGCCCAAACCTCTAAAATGAAATTAGACTCAACTTTGCCCGCCCCTCTCAAAATTATATTCCCCCAATTTGCTTTTTCCTCTTTCTCACCCAAAAAATAAAATAAAATCGAATGCTATTAACCATTTACCATCAATCCTCCCTTCATTATTCACTTCTGATCCTTCTTAATGTGTTTGTAAAGTCATTTTAAATTTTCAATTAATCCTTAATAAATTGTTGGCCTCTTTGTAACCCTAAATTTTCAGTTCTTTTCACCAACCAGCCCACATACAAATAAACCCTAAATCAACTTTGATTCCCACTTCACATCTTGTGTTCGAATTTTTCAACAATCAGGTATACAATCTTACTATAACATCCATTTAATCATAGATTAGAGGTGTTAACGAGTCAAATTAAGGGGTTGTTTGTCCCAATTTTTAACTCCTCCGGTAGCACAATTAATGGTGGTTTTAAACTCAATTGCTTATAGAATCATTTCTATTATGTGTGAAATTTGTTTATTTTGTTTATTTAATTACTATATTCAATGTTATCACTCTGTATGTATAGACAAGATTTAGTTATTTGAATGTGCAAAACTAGTTTTGGTTACAGAGAGACAGTTGTTTTTTATGTGTTGGCCATGGATTTTTCGAAGCTTATTTTAAGTGCCTAATAGCGTTTTTAAGCTACTAAGAGCTTTTAAGGTGTTTGGTTAAGCTTATGCTAAAAGATTTTATCTCTTTTCGAAAGGAAATGAACTAATAAGCTTGGTTTGGGTTTTCTTAGAAACACAAAAGCATTTCATTAAAGGCTTACCTTAACACTCTTAGATGTAATAGTATGTTTAATTTTGCAATAGTTGTGTAGAGAATTCCTTACAAACGTTGCTTATGTTTATACCAGTTGTTTGTATGTTTAAATTTGTATGTGTTAATTTTAGGATGATACAGATGGAAATGGTATTAGATGGAGATGAAAATTTGTTTGTGTGTTTAAATTTGTATGTGTTAATTTTATAAAATGGTTGCCTTTCCAAAAAAAAATAATAATAAAATATTCAGATTAGACAAGCTGTTTTGTGACTGATGTATATTCTAATTGAGGCTTCAATCAAAACATGTTGCGAGTGACATTGGTTTTTGCCACATAAGTATATAGTTTTGCAATATAGAGGATTCTATCTTACATACGTGTCTAATTTTTTACCAATTCTGTGCAGCTATTAAAACGCAAAATGAGATCCCCATCCATTTACAGAAAAATTGGCCACCATTCTTCCCTATTATTCATCATGATATTGCAAATGAGATCCCTATCCATTTACAGAAATTGCAATATGTTGCATTCACAATGTACTTGGGTATGTGTACATCTACATATCATGCATTTAGATATTTAAAACATATCCCCTTATATAATAATCATCTTTCTTTCGCGAGTAGGGTTGGTCCTCTGTATTCTGTGGAATATCATAGCCACAACAACAGCTTCGATTAAAGGAGAAGGTTTGTGCAGATCAGAATTTTGCTATAACCTTTTTATGCTATTAACCTCTGCTACATTTCTTACCTTTGGAACCGTTATCTGGAAATTATATTAATATGAGTTTTAATCTGGCAGACCCAAAGGTCTGGTTTCTTGCTTTTTAGAGTCTTATCTACTTCATAGCTGGAGTTTCGATGGCCTATGTGTTGTGGTACCGACCTCTCTAGCGTGCATTCAGGTAAATCCTTAGTCTCTACAAATCAATCTTTACATATAGGACAAAGTTCCATGTTCTAGTTGAAGTCCTGTTTTTTTGCCACAACCTGAGTGTAATGTTCATCACTTGTGAAGAATAAAAGATAGAA
>BQNB010126976.1:0-19514 GCA_026074375.1 Tanacetum coccineum | reverse complement strand
GCCGAAATCAAGGACCCAAATAAAAAAGGAGCTCGGATTTGGCTAGGAACGTACTCTACACCCGAAGAAGCAGCGCTGGCTTACGATCAAGCAGCTTTTAAGATCCGTGGTTCACGAGCCATGGTTAACTTTCCACATTTGATAGGGTCAAAAAACTTACACCCTCTATGTTCCTTGTCACAAGTAGCCTTAGAATGTAAGTTGAAAAACAAAGGATTCGAGCCTAAAACCGAACCGTAATTGATCACTATCGGTGTTTATACTTTGCAAGAATAATAAGGTCATTGTGTAATTGTTAGATTCATTTGTTTAGCAGTTCTTCACCTCTTTGTCTCAACAATCTAAATCTAAAAGAAAATCAATACGTAAGTTCGAGATCAAAAGCTAGATTCTATTCATGTTTTAAATTTGAGCATTGATTGTAATATCTAATTCATGTGTCTAAAATTGTGGAAAAAAAAGTTGATGACATGTGACAAGATCAAAAATAAATGTTTATGAGTGAAAAATTGTATGATCCGATTCACTTATCAAACATTAAATTGCTTAGCCACAAGTACACAACATTTATCATGTAAATTACGTCCTAATAACTTTCTGTATAATTTGTAAAGTGCAAATGATGACACAAGTGTGACAATGACTATATATATTATTCTAATTGAACAGTCTATGGAATGTTTTCTAGGGTCTAAGAGCATGTTGTCATGTTCAGAAAAAGTTTACTAGTTTTTTTCTTTTAATTCTAAAGAACTAAAAGTAACAACCAACATGAACTACAGACAAGAAAAACAGATCGACCAAAGGTGAGGCATAGGGAAAGAACGTAAACCATGAAACCAATGTGATGTCCAGAAACAATATTCGATTGTTAGTTTCGTAAACTTGTCTCATAATATGTGTCGTTTTTTGTGTGCATTTTTGTTCTTTTTAATAACTATAATTGTGTGAAGATGACATTTTTTTATGTTGTGTACGTAGCTGATTATTTTTTGGAGAATGACTACGTGTATCAACCATGAGGTTTTGTTGATCTCAGGCTTTTGTATGATTTAAAACAGGCACTTCGTGCTTGGTTTTGAATGATTTGCTGGCTATGTTATTCAATTTGGTTTCTCATATAGTGACATTGATTTTTCTTTATTTATTTATAGAGATCGCAGTGAGATTACTTACTTATTGATATGTGTTAACGATATCGCATAGACAACTTCTTCTACACCATTACTTCAGCGTATTATTTCATCTCTTTATCATCAGTTTGACATGACTCATTAAGGGCCTTTGGTTATTTCTTGAGGATTTCTATTACTTGCGATTCTACATGTATGTTCTTCTCTTAGAGGAAATATGCTTCAGAGTTTTTAGAGCGGGCACATAGGGTTTATTGTACTCAGACTCCTGTTGACATGGAGTCCAAACATGGCCTTAATGGGGACTGTCTTGGATTTTACTTTATATCGCAGTCTTGCAGGTGATCTATAATAATTTACATTTTCTCGCCCCGATATATCATATGTTGTACAACAGATCTGCCTTTACATGCATGACCCCCGAGAGCCTCATTTGGTAGCTCTTAACGTGTACTAAGCTATGTTTGTGGTACATTGAGTTTTGGTCAATAGTTATATGTTTGATCTACCGGTTCTCTTATTGCTTATTCATATGTTGATTCGACAGGTTTCACGCCTACTGGGCGGTCTACTTCTAGCTATTCTGCATATTTTTAGGGATAATCTCCTCCCTTGGTCGTCCAAACGTCAGCACGCCATTTCACGGTCTAGTGATGAAGCTGAGTACATTGGTGTTGCTAATTTTGTAGCTGAGATTAATTAGATCCGTAATCTCCTACAAGAATTGCATTCCCCACTATTATCTACCACCATTGTCTATTGTGACAATGTTAGTGTCATTTATTTGACTCTTAACCTTGTGCAACATTAGCAGACGAAACACATTGAAATTGACACTCATATCGTTCATGAAATAGTTACTCAAGGGAAGGTTCATGTTCTTCATGTTTTGTCGCGTTATCAAAATGCTGACATATTCACTAAGGGATTGTCTTACGTGTTGTTTGAAGAGTTTCACACCATTTTGAATGTTCGGTCTTCTTCGGCTCAAACTACGAAGGATAGCCGATAATTTAACTCATGGCTATGTTTATTTATATTGGCCTAATCCCATCATTTTGTTGTTGGAATATGAACAAATATAAATTATATATGTTCGGAATTTATTCGAGCCTAAGGGGACGCACACGTTAATATGTAGAACAATGTTTTAATATATTAATGTAATATATTAATTAGTGTTTAATAAACGATCGTTAAATGTTTAACGTAAATAAATATTAGTCGTTAAAAGGTTTAAGGGACTAATATGCAAAACTGAATAAAGGAAGGGTGCGGTTTGCCCTTTTCTCTCATAGTTGGCCGGTTATCCCACTCCTTGAGGAGGTGGGAGACTTTGCTTGCATGCCAAGCGAAGAGGAGTATATAAGGAGGTCTTAGGGTCATTATGTGCTCATAACTTGAAAAAAAAACCTAAATCTCTCCTTGTTCTCATCTTTTGTTCGTCCGATCCCACTACCCTCAAAAGGGTTATGGTTTTCTTTCTTCCTTGTGCGATCGAACCCTACAACCCTCAAGGGTTTCGATTTTGTGGTTTTAAACCACATACGTGAAGGTGTTTCGTATGTTGATTGATTCAAAGACGAAGAAGAGATCGTTTGGTTAAACACTACTAGTACTAGCA
Source organism: Tanacetum coccineum (assembly GCA_026074375.1). Classification (NCBI taxonomy): domain Eukaryota; kingdom Viridiplantae; phylum Streptophyta; class Magnoliopsida; order Asterales; family Asteraceae; genus Tanacetum; species Tanacetum coccineum. Next base: position 16,757 of record BQNB010126976.1, on the reverse strand, counting down.
TACGCGTTGTTTGCTAAGAACGTATTGTGTGTGTAAACTTAAAGGGGTTATTCTTTTGATCCTTGGTGGTTTTGCGTGGTGTTATACACACGCGTATATTGAAGATGGTGTAACATTTATTGCTAAAAGCAGTGTAACGTTTCTTGCTAAAAGGTACATATCTTCAATCCCTTGTTAATTATAAGTTCTATACGTGTTTGATCTTTCCGCTGCATACTCGTGATATGTTTAATTAGTTAAATAGATGTAAAATCCTAACAGTGGCATCACGAGGCATCGTATATGAATTTGTAATTACAAGAATAAAATTGGACAAAATTAGAGTTCTTGATTGATTTTTAAGCCCTTTGGGCGTTTTATGCATCAAGATTCGATCTTTGTGCATCAAGATTCAATTTTTATTAGTTATAAAATTAATTAGACGTTTTATAGGTTGTATGCAATTTTTTATAAAAAAAACTTGATGTTTTAATTGTAAAATTGATCGGTTTATGTGTTAAATTAATTGTTTTAATTTGGCATCCCAAGATAAATACATGCAATTTATCATGGAGTGATATGTATATAATCTTGTTAATTGGTTATGATTTTTATATGCAAATATAACAATCAAAATTAAAACATAGACATTAAATATATGTGGTTTCGATCCACGACTTTAAAATTCGGGAAAGACCTAGGCGAATGTCTTAAATGGGGCCTAAACGTTAATTTATGTGCTATGTGGTAATAAATTTGTATAAGGCTTACGCATTGATTACATCGATGAATTTGGCCAAGGAGTTTATAAGATGAATGAGCCTTTATATGAATGCATACATTTTAATTATAGATAATTAGGATCATTATGAATATTTTGCCTGACTTATTGATAAGTGGTGTTTATTTCAATAATTGTATGTGAGTATTTTATGTTTATATTGTTTTTAAATTTAAGTATTGACTTGTGAGAAAAATAAAAAGGGTTTTTTTCAAAAATCAAAATATAAACATACTATTATTATAAATCAGATTTATTATGGACTATTTATAGGTCATATTTGTTTTCCAAATTCAAGTTTAATTTTGAATGGTTAAAACTAGACGCTATGAACTCATGGGAAGTACGGCTCATCCACTAGAACAAACTATAAGAGAAGTTTAAGGAGGATTTTCCTAAAGATTTCAGGTTTCTAATACGCTTCGCGCTGACCTGATTCTCCGCTTCTTTATGCGTTCGATTGGAGTTACCGTGAACCATAGCATGTCACTAAAGTGTCATTATTAAAGTTTTTCATAAAAAGAAATTAGTGCTACAAAGTTGTTTTGCATGCTTCTTTGTACACGTTTTCACCATTTTTTTTAATCTTTTCCCGTGATTAAACATAATTCTTTATATTTGGAAACGCGTTGAATCGTCAAATTTTAAAAAGGTAACACTATTTATACATTAGATGTATAAAAAATATGTGATACCGTAATAAATAACTTAATTGAGTAAAGTTTTTATTAAAATCTATGATACGAAATTACGCATGCTTCTTCGTAAATTTTTTGTCACGACAAATAAAATACCCTTTAAATAAAACATTATTGCCGATCACAACTTCCGTAAAAACACATGTAGAATGCGTTTGTACTATGCGTGAGACGTATGGTAGATACGTAATCCAAGGTGATTGTGGCCATTTTTGTGAGACGTTATGTTACATAAATCACGTTTTTTAATTGACGACTTTAAATCGGTATTATAGTGAGTCCTTAAAACGAGCATATATGAGGATAAAACATGCTTAACTAGAATATTAGTGTATAACGTAAGCCATATTGTTTAAGAGAATTGCACCCGGTGGCCAAATTATTGATAGTACAATTACCTTTAAGTAAACATCACTAGCAGATGAACTGATGTGGTGGTGGTACGTCAAGTAGGATCCTAATCTTTAGAAAATTAATTGTTTATTTGATTAAAAATGGTAGTTAATTTTCTTCAAGGAGTTTTATAAAAAATACTAATATCGAACTTTAACATGTTTTGTGAATGGCATTTACCTGCTCAAAACATAAACTAATTACGCTTTCAAACAAGGTCGACGTTGAAAGAGAAAAGTTCAAGAATAATTTTAATGATTGGTACGTAACCTAAGTTAGTCTTGAGAGTTTGAAAAGAAAATGTAATGTCATTGAACACCATGAACCACCGCGCAGCCCTGACTGGCAGATTCCCAGGCACAAAGTGTGTCACAAATGGAATGCAGTTTAAGATGCAATATAAGTGGTTGCTTTCTGAATACGCGCGTAGTATGACTCCGAGCTTCATTAGACAGTTTTAAAAACTCCTCACCAAATGACATGATATAAAAGCTTAATTTAATGTTTTAGAAAAAGCTTGAAGTAGAGGTTTTGACCTAATCCAAACTTTCCATGCTTGCAAACAAGAGGAGGGTAAACCAGTTGCTGCATATGTTCTACAGATGAAAGAGAGTACCAACTGACTGGTCTTGCTATATGCTACACAAGATCGTTATAGTTGGTCTTATCTTGAATTGGCCTTACTAAAATTTTCGAGATTTGTGAGAAATTACAATATCATTAACTGGGGAAGACGATTGGTGAACTTACATGCTATGCTTCAATTTGAGTATGAAAAAGATTTTAACCCTAAAAAGGCTAAAACACCACAAGTAATGTGATTAAAGGTGGTAAAATCCAGAAGGCCAAAAAGAAATCGCTTATAGTCTAAAGTAATGAAAAGCTAATGGCAAGGGAAATGATAAACAATTTATTCCCTAAGCGTAAAAAAAAAACCCTAAACCTTCTGCTAAAGAGCACCCAGCTAAGGATGACACCTGCCACCACTGCAAGGAGGTGGGTCATTGGAAGAGGAATATGACCTGTCTAATCATCTGAGTGTTGAAGAAAAAAGAAGCAAGTTGGCTCTGCCCAGATCATACCGGTATCGTTTCACAACAGAATTTTTTCTATTCCCTAAAAAAATTGGGTGTATGACTCTGGTTGTGTACTCACCTTTTATTACAAAAACAGGATTTAGAGAAGCTAGGAAACTGAACAAGGAGCACTCTATTTGTACGTGGGCAATGGTGTTCGTGCACAAGTAGAAGCTATTGGAAGTTATGACTTAGTTTTACCTAATGGCCTAGTGATTTGTTTAGACAATTGTCATTATGCACCTTCTATAACTAGAGGTGTTGTTTTTCGTTCACCGTTTGGTAGAAAATGGATTTGTCTAGTGTTTTACTGAATTTGGAATTCCGTTTTCCTACTAACAATGTGTTTTATATTTAATGATATCCTAATAATGGTATTTACTGAAATTGATATGCATGTCTTGTACCAAATAATAATTCTATTTATAAAAGTAGCACTAAAAGTGCCAAACACAATTTGGACTCTACTTACTATGGCACTGCCGTCCTTGCTCAATAAAGTAAGAAACGGTATTAAATGCTGCAAACAAGAAGGGTCTTTTAAAATCAAAGATTGATGAGATCCATTTGATCAATGCGTATCTTGGTATATCGGGCACTAATGACCTGAAAATCTTTCCACATCGTCCCCGAAAAGGACGACAAGCACTCATAGAATAATACATACTGATGTGTGTGGTCCACTTAGACATGTGTCAAGACAAGTGCCTAGCTAAATTCATATAATTTCCACGCAGAGATATAGTCCCGTTATGGTTAATGATTATCTTCTTAAACATAAACATAGGTCTTTGAAACGTTCAAAGTATTTAACAATGAAGTGGAAAATCAACTCGGGAAGATAATCAAGGCTCTTCGATCAGATCAAGGTAGCGAATACATAAGCCAAGAGTTTAAAGATTATCTTAAAGCATGTGGAATTATACAACAGCTTACTCCTCCTTACACACCACAACATAATAGGGTATCTGAAAAGAGAAATCGTACTTTGTTAGACATGGTTCGATCTATGATGAATCTTACAACTCTGCCGTTATCCTTTTGGGATTATGCTCTAGAGTCCCTACTACACAACATTCTAATATGGTTCCACCAAAAAAGTTGATAAGAACTCCATATAATTTTGTATGGAAAAAGTTCCTAATCTATCTTACTTAAAGGTCTGGGGATGTGAGGCGCTTTGTGAAGCGGATTAACCCTGCATAAACTACCCAAAACAAAGATCTATTAAGTGTATCTTTATAGGATACCCAAAGGAAACAATGGGTTACTATTTTTACTTCCCACCTGAAAACAAACTAGTTGTTGCGAGGTATGCTGAGTTCTTTGAGAAAAATCTCATAACTCAAGAAGTCAGTGGGAGGGCCATGGATCTTAAAGAAATTCAAGATGAAGATACACCATCTTCAAAAATCACTAGCAAAATTCCTATGGATGTTGAAGGTTTTGAACCACCTCAAGAGGAAGTGATTCTGGTTCGTAGGTCCGAAAGGACACATCGAGCTCCGAATCATTTATGTCTAAATGTAAGATCGGAGGAGCAAAGTCAAGGGAATCTAAAGAACCCACTAGTATAAAACTCTTGCGATGTAGAATTCTGAATCTACTAAGTGGATCGATGCAATGAATGAGGAAAAACAATCCATACTGGACAATATGGTATGGGTCCTGGTCGATCTTCCTCCTGGCTATAAGACTGTTGGGAGTATAAGGTGGATTTAAAGAAAAAGACTGACATGGATGGTAATGTATCACACCTATAAAGCTCATCTTTTTAGGCAAAGGGTTATACGCAACTCTATTGGGGTGATTATGAAGAAACGTTCTCACTCCGTTGCTGACATAGAGCTATTAATTTCCTCATACTATAAGGGGCGTATCTAGATTATGAGATAAGCAAATGATGTCAGAACGCCTATTCTTAAATGGTTTTACCTTGATAAGACATTATATGGTAAACCTGCAGGGTTGTTGATCCTAATCATCCTAAAAAAGTATACAACTTTCAAGATCCATATATAGTTCTTAAGCAGCATCAAGAAGCGGGAAAAAAAGATTTGATGCAGAAAATCAAAAGGTTTGGTTTTGAATCAAATCTTGATGAGTTCCATGTGTATATCAAAAGCTAGTGGAAGTAATGTTACATTCCTCATCTTGATGTTGATGACAAATCATCATGGGAAATCACACTCCAAGTTTTTACAAAGTGTAAAAAAACTTAAGAAATGTTTGCTATGAAAGATTTAAGGGAAGCAGCATTTATTCTTGGAATCAAAATCTATATAGATAGGTCAAAGCGATTGATTAGACTTGGTCAAAATGCTTACATGGATAAGATCTTAAAAAGATATAAAATGGATAGATTCCCAAACGTGTCATATCCCATTCAAGAATAGACTTGACTTGAACAAAACACAAGGTGCTTCATCACCTAAATAGGATAAGCGTATGCAAAATGAACCCTTAAAAAAAAAAAGAGCTTCGGCGTGGGTTTCCATATATGTAGTAGTAAGATGCACTAGAACCCTGATGTTCGTTCGCAGCACAATATAAACAAGCCGTTTCCACAGATCCAGTGAACTTCACTGGACTGCTGTGAAAAATATTCTTAAGTATTTAAGAAATACTAAAGATATGTTCTTGGTTTATGGTGGAAATCCGAAAGCTGAACTTCGAGTTGATTGCTATTGCAATGCTGGATTTAAGACCGATATAGATGAATAAATCTCTGACAACATATCATTTTCGTTTTAGAAACGGAAGCGCATAGACCTAGAAAACTCCAAGTAAGAGTACTAACAGCAAAGCCAGCTACATAAGCCGAAATTACATAACTGCTTCAGAATCAGAGATGGAAGCTGTTTTGGATTAGAGAAGTTTATTTCAGGGCTTGGTATAGTACCAACAATAAACGAACCAATTAAGATGTTTTGCAACAATTCAGCCGCACTTCTTATCGCCAACGAACCGGGAGTTCAGATGGGCGCCAGACACTACCATATAAGTAACCTTCTTAAAGTTCACACAGATATAGCTAGCATATACTTTTACAAGGCTTTACCTAAAGGAATGCCTACTCAACATGCTAGGAGCAAGGGACTTACTCGTTTAGCTTAGTAGATTTCATGTAGATCAGTGTTAGAATTTGATAAGGGATTTTTTAACCAATTTTATTTATGATAATGATACTATGTATTTGTTTATTTTTATTATAAATTGTGTCCTTATATTTCATGTTTAAATCCAAAAATAATAATAGTTATTATGTCTAAATTAAACCATTTCGATTAACAATATGAGAAATAGTGGTTAAATTAAGACAATTCTGAGTGATTGGTGATATTTTAGATATTAAGGATATGTCCACCAAACTCACATGATATTCATAAGATGAATATTGGATTTTCCTAACACAAGAATATTACTTTATGGATCGTCGTTATTATGTAAATCTTGTAAGTGATTTTATTTATAAAATCCTTAGACTTGAGATGCAAGTAGGTCTTGCATATGTGGATAATCCTTCTTGATCTAGTATAAGTTATCCTGAAAAATGGATAACTAATAAGGGCTATTTCAGAAGTGATTTTGAAACATGATGACTTAGCACTTGTAGTCAATATATAATTTGTTCCTTCAATAGTTGAAGAATGATGCCACTGGGCCCATCGTAGAATTAATCAGATATGTGTATGGCCGTACCCGAAAACTCATGTAGATATATCTCATTGATTTTCGGTAATCTTGATTAGTTACATATACGAGAAACGATATCATTAAATAATGAAATGACATTGATCCATATCCATTTTTAACACGGTATCAGAAACAAACAATGATTTTAAATTCATAAATCATTTTAGTCCGTGTCCTTTAATCGAAACCGCAAGCTCGGATATATCAAGGGTGCAATTGGCGTGTTTGCTAAGATGCTTACCAATGTTATATATAATTTATACAGTCCTAGTAGGAGATGTTGGAATATGAAACAAATAAAATTATGTATGTCCGGAATTTATTCGAGCCTAAGGGGACGCACACGTTAATATGTAGAACAACGTATTTAATATATTAATGTAATATATTAATTAGTGTTTTAACAAGCGATCGTTAAAGGTTTAACGAGTAATAAATATTAGTCGTTAAAAGGTTTAAGGGACTAATATGCAAAAACCGAATAAAGGAAGGGTGCGGTTTGCCCCTTTCTCTCCTAGTCGGCCGGTTATCCCAAGGAGGTGAGAGACTTTGCTTGCATGCCAAGCGAAGAGGAGTATATAAAAAGAGGACTTGGGGTCATTATGTGTTCATAACTTGAAAACCTAAAAACCCTAAAATCCCTTTTGTCTCTCCTCTTGTGTTCGACTGAGCTCACAACCCACAAAAGGGTTTCGGTTTTTCTCCTCTCTTGTCGTGAGATCGAACAAACAACCCTCTAGGGTTTTAGTTTTATGATTTTACATAAAGAAGGTATTTCGTGTGTTGATTGATTCAAAGACGAAGAAGGTTATCGTTTGGTTAAAACACTACTAGTACTAGCATACACATTGTTTGCTAAGAATGTATTGTGTGTGTAAATTTAAAGGGATTATACTTTTGATCCTTGGTGGTTGCGCGTGAATTTAAGGCGGCTTTTGTTAAATTGCTAGAAGGTACGCAAGTTCTTAAACCCTTGTTAAAATGAAGTTCTATACGTGTTTTGATCTTTTCGCTGCATACTCGTGATATGTTTAATTGTTAATTAGATCTAAAATCCCAATAGTGATATCAGAGCCAACGTGTAGAATTTGTAATTACAAGTAAATAAAATTAGACAAAATTAGGGTTCTTGATTAATTTTTAAGCCCTTTGGGCGTTTTATGCTTCAAGATTCAATCTTTGTGCATCAAGATTCAATCTTTATTGGTTATAAAATTAATTAGACGAATTCTAGGTTGTATGCAATTTTATGGATAAAACTTGATATGTTTAAATTGTAAATTGATCGATTTTATGTTTAAATTAAATTGTTAATTCAGAATCCATGATAAATACATGCAATTTATCATGGAGGGATATTTGATATGAATCTTGTTAATTGTAAAAAAAATTATGCAAATATGATGATCAAGAATTAAAAACATAGACATTAAATTTATGTGGTTTCGATCTACGACTTTAAAAGCTAGGGAAGACCTTGGCTATGTCTTAAAGGGCCTAAAATATGATTAAATTTTATGTGTTATGTGGTGTATATTTGTATAAGGCTTATGCAATCGATTATGTCGACGGATGTGGCTAGAGTTTAAAGAACGAAGGAGCCTTATATGAATATATGCATGTTTTAATTATTAGATAATTAGGATCATATATTGATATTTGCATGGCTTAATTGTTAAGTGTTGTTATTTGAATAATTGTTATGTGAATTAATTTTATGTTTATATTGTTTTATTTTCAGTTTGACTTGTGAGAAAATAAAAAGGTTTTTCAAAAAATAAATATAAACATGACTAATATTATGAAATCAGATTTATTATAGACTATTTATAGTTCATAATGTGTTTCCCAAATTAAAGTTTTATTTTGAATGGTTAATACTGGACGCTATGGACTCATGGGAAGTACGGCTCATCCTCTAGAACAAACTATAAAAGAAGTTTAAGGTGGAAGTGGTCAACACTCCTAAAGAACTCAGGTTTTTAATACGCTTCGCTCTGACCTGATTCTCTGCTTCTTTGTGCGTTCGATTGGAGTTACCGTGAACCATGGCATGTCACTACAGTGTCATTATTTATGACCATTCTTCTTTATATTTGGAAACATGTTGAATCGTCAATTTTAAAAAGGTAACACTATTTATACATTAGATGTATAGAAAATATGTGATACCATAATAAATAACTTAATTGAGTAAAGTTTTTATTAAAATCTATGATACGAAGATGTATGCATGCTTCTTCGTACATATTTGTCACGACAAATAAAATACCTTTTTTAATAATTATTTGCCATCCAATCGTAAAAACACTTGAAATCTTTTACAATGCTGAGACCTATGTAGAACTTAATCCCAAGGTGATTATACACTTTTACGTGATCTTAGTGTACAAAATCACAATTTTTATGGACAACTAATCGTTTTTTATTGGTGAGACCTTAAATCGAGGCATAGATGGGATAAAACATGCTTACTAGAATATTATTGTAATAAAGTAAGTCCCATATGGTTCTAGGAATTGCACCGGTGGCAATTATTGATCGTCAATTACCTTTTGAGTACACCATCACTAGCAGATCAACTGATGTGGTGGTGGTACGTCAAGTAGGATCCTAGTCTTTAGAAAATTAATTGTTTATTTGATTAAACATGGGTAGTTAATTTTCTTCAAGAAGTTTTATCAAAAATACTAATTCTTGAACTTTAACTATGTTTTGTAGATGGCATTACCTGTTCAAAACATAAACCATTCGGCTTTCAGGTCGATGTTTGAAAGAGAAAAACTTTCTGGAAATAATTTCAATGACTGGTTTCGTCAACTTAAGTTAGTCTTGAGAGTTGAAAAGAAAATGTATGTCATTGAACAACCATTACCCGCGGCTCCTGCTGCAGATTCCGAGGCACAAGTGTTGTCACAATGGAATGCAGTTTATGATGCATATAATGAGGTTGCTTGTCTAATACTCGGTAGTATGACTCCTGAGCTTCATAGACAGTTTAAAAACTCCTCACCATATGACATGATAAAAGAGCTTAAAGCTATGTTTGAAAAACAAGCTGGAGTGGAGAGGTTTGACCTAATCCAAACTTTTCATGCTTGCAAACAAGAGGAGGGTAAACCAGTTGCTGCATATGTCATACAGATGAAAGGATATGTAGATCAACTGGAACGTCTTGGCTATATGCTACCACAAGATCTTATAGTTGGTCTTATCTTAAATGGCCTTACTAAAGATTTTGCGGGATTTGTGAGAAATTACAATATGCATAACATGGGGAAGACGATTGGTGAACTACATGCTATGCTCATTGAGTATGAAAAGGGTTTACCTAAAAAGGCTGAAACACCACAAGTAATGATGATTAAAGGTGGTAAAATCCAGAAGGCCAAAAAGAAATCGCTTAAAGCTAAAGGCAAGGGTAAAGCTAATGGCAAGGGAAATGATAAACAAGTTTATATCCCTAAGCCTAAAAACCCTAAGCCTTCTGCTAAAGAGCACCCAGCTAAGGATGACACCTGCCACCACTACAAGGAGGTGGGTTATTGGAAGAGGAACTGTCCTGTGTATCTTGTTGAGTTGTTGAAGAAAAAGAAGCAAGTTGGCTCTGCCAGTTCTTCAGGTATCTTCACAACAGAATTATTTGCTTTCCCTAATAAATTTTGGGTGTATGACACTAGTTGTGGTACTCACATTTGTATTACAAAAAGGCATTTAGAGAAGCAAGGAAACTGAAACAAGGAGCACTCTATTTGTACGTGAGCAATGGTATTCGTGCACAAGTAGAAGCTATTGGAAGTTATGACTTTGTTTTGCCTAATGGCCTTGTGATTTGTTTAGACAATTGTCATTATGTACCTTCTATAACTAGAGGTGTTGTTTTAGTTCACCGTTTGGTAGAAAATGGATTTGTCCAGTGTTTTACGGATTTTGGAATTTCAATTTCTAAGAACAATATGTTTTATTTTAATGCTATTCCCAGTAATGGTATTTATGAAATTGATATGCATGATCTTGTACCAAATGTTAATTCTATTTATAATGTTAGCACTAAAAGAGCCAAACATAATTTGGACTCTACTTATCTATGGCATTACCATCTTGCTCATATAAGTAAGAAACGTATTGAAGGCTGCAACAAGAAGAGCTTTTAAAATCAACAGATGATGAGTCATTTGATCAATGCGTATCTTGTTTATCGGGCAAGATGATAAGGAAATCGTTTCCACATCGTCTCTAAAGGGAGACTGATCTTCTTGGAATAATACATATTGATGTGTGTGGTCCACTTAAACATGTGTCAAAACAAGGTGCTAGCTACTTCATTACATTCACGGATGATTATAGTCGTTATGGTTATGTTTATCTTCTTAAACATAAACATGAGGTCTTTGAAACATTCAAGGTGTTTAATAATGAAGTAGAAAATCAACTCGGGAAGACAATCAAAGCTCTTTGATCAGATTGAGGTGGCGAATACATAAGCCAAGAGTTTAAAGATTATCTTAAAGCTTGTGGAATTGTCCAACGGCTTACTCCTTCATACACACCACAACACAATAGCGTGTCTGAAAGAAGAAATCGTACTTTGTTAGACATGGTTTGATCTATGATGAATCTTACAACTCTACCGTTATCCTTTTGGGATTATGCTTTAGAGTCTGCAACAAGCATTCTCAATATGGTTCCAACCAACAAGGTTGGTAAGACTCCATATGAATTATGGTATGGAAAAGTTCCAAACTTGTCTTACTTAAATGTCTAGGGTTGTGAGGCGCTTGTGAAGCAGGATACGCCTGACAAACTTCAACAAAGATCTGTTAAGTGAATCTTCATAGGATACCCAAAGGAAACGATGGGTTACTATTTTTACTTCCCACCTTTGGTTTTGTCTATTTGCGTTGGTTTACAAAGTATATATGATAAATGTTAACGATTGAGTGTCTATTATGCGCGACTTTATAATGAGAGGTTTTGTTGTTCCTCGTTTATGTTGGGTAGAAGAATGGATTTGTCTAGTGTTTTACGGATTTCTGGAATTTGTGAGTTGGTCAAGAAAACAATGATATTATTGTTTAATGCTCAGATTCCAGTAATGGAATTTATGAGAATTTGATATGCATGATATTGTCATTAAATGTTAATTTATTTTATACTGGTTGTAGTCTACGTAATAAGAGCTCCGAAAACATAATTTGCAACTTACTACTCAGTCTAGACACGGCCGTTTGCACATAAAAGTAGAAATCATTTGAAACCGTGTTACAACAAGAAGGGGTGTTTAAAGATTCAAAAATGTGTGAGTCATTTGATCAATGGGTAATCTTGTTATATACGGGAGGTTATGAAAGGAATGTTTCCGACCATGGCTTCCCGGGAGTAAGAGAGGATATTTTCTTAGAATAATATCCAATATGATGTGGTGTAGGTCATTGACAATGAGTGCAAGGTCTACTTCCATACATTCAGGATGTGATTATAGGTCGATTGGGTTACATTTATGTTTATGGCTTCGTAAAATATACATGAGGTCTTTTTGAAAACGCATTCAAGTGGGTGGTGTTTAATAATGAAGTAGAAATCAACTCTGGGGTGTAGACAATCAAATCAGCTCTTTGATCAGATAGACGTGTTGGTGGCGGGGAAATACATAAGCCAAGAGTTTAAAGATTTATCTTTAAGCTTGTGTGGAATTGTCCAACGGCTTACTCCTTATAACGAACACAAACTTTGAATAGCGTGTCTGAAAGTATAGAAAAAGGAAATAGAAATCGTACTTTGTTAGACATAGTTTTGTATCTGTTTGTATGATTTCTTACAACTCTACCGTTATCTTTTTGGGATTTTGCTTTTAGATGTCGGCAACAAGCATGCTGCGAGTTGATGGTTACCAACCAACAAAGTGTTGGTAAGACTCTAAATTTGAATCTATGGTGTATGGGAAAAGTTCCATCGCAAACTTGTCTTACTTAATTGGCTTTAGGGATTGTGAGTGCGCTTTGTGAAGCAGGATGTTAACTCTCTGACAACTTCAACAAGGAATTGTTAAGTGATCTTCATAGGATACCAAAGTGAGATCGATGGGCGTTTCTATTTTTACGTTCCTCACATGTGAAAACGATAATAGTTCGTTGCGAGGTATGCTGAAGGTTGTCGTGTGAGATAATGATTTGTTCTAATTAGAACTGGCAAGTGTCATGGTATTGTCAGTGGGTGAGGGCCTTAGATGACTTGAAGATAATTATTAAGATAAGTAGCATACGCATCACCATGCCTGAATACCTAGTAAATTCACTATGGAGGTTGAAGGTTTAGAACCACGCTCCTCAGAGGTTTGGGATCTTTTTTATTATGTTAGAGTGCAGTCTTGTTTTTTTTTATTTTTTAATTATTTTTTTTTTATGTTGAATTGTTATAGTATGTTAGGTAATTTACTGTGTTCAGTGACTTAAAGAGTGATTTATAAGATTTCATAGGTTCTGAAAGGTCACATCGATGCTCCAGATCGTTTATGTCTAAAGTAGAAGTGTGAGGAGCATAGTCTAGGTGGCTCTTAATGAACCACTAGTTGGAAAGCTGAGCTCAATGCAATGTTAGATTTAGAATTAAGTAAGTATGATCGATGCTCATGACAATGCGGAAATTAGTGATTCCATGATGGAGAGCAATATGTATGGGTCTTGGACATACGATCTTCGTCTTGTACTGTAAGAACCATCTATTTGGGGTCGCGTAAGTTGGATTTTTAAAGAATCAAGACTAACTAGGGTGGTATTGTACTCACCTATAAAGCTAGTCTTGTAAGCGCGCTTTCAGTTGTGTATTTCTTGGCTTGTTGTATGGGTTAGTTAAATTTATATTCTCTATATCTATTTTCATATGTTTTTTTGTTGCTTTTTCTTTTTGATCTCTTGCATAAAGGGTTATTACTCAACTTACGGGCATTGATTATGAAAGAAAGTCTCACCGTCCGCTGGGCAATTTAGAGCTTATTTGGGATTCTCATTCTATAGCTGGTGTTTCTATTGATTTTGAGATATGGAAAATTGGTATATGTTTGGTATGTTAATATGTTGTTGAACGTCTATTTGGTTGTGATTATTTTTTGTTTCTAGATTTTTTTCTTGTTGTTCCAAATAATTCGCCTACTTCAAATGGTTCTCTCACGCGCGGTTGAAGACATTTGATATGGTACAACCTGAAGGTTTGTGTTGATCCAAATCAGAGGTCCCAGGATAGTATGCAAGCTTCAACGATCGCGCATTTATGGTCTTAAGCAAGCTCAAGATAGCTGGAATAAAAAGATTTGATAGCGAATAATTAAATGTTTTGGATTTGCCAAAAATCTTGATGAGCTATGTGTATATCAAGAAGCTAGTGGAAGTAATGTTTATATTCGCACACGCACTCGCGCGCTCGCGCGCTCGGCAGTTCGCGCTCGCACTCGCTCGCTGCACTTCATAGAGGAAATCATTCCAAGCTTCGCTACTCTCTGCGCGTAACTCGAGCTGCTATCATGGGATATGTGGTTTTCTATGAGAGATTATAGGTGGAAGCAATCATTTATTCTCTGGAATCAAAAATCTACACACGTAGTGTTCAAAAGCGATATGATTGGACTTGGTCAAATATGTTACATGGATTAGATTCTTAAAGAGATATATAAATGGGGATAATTTCAAAATGTGTCTCATTTATCTCCATTGAATAATGAAAGACTTGAAACCTTGAACAAAAAACACAAGGTTGTCTTCAACACTAAAGAGGTGTAAGCAGTATGCAAAATTTATCCTTATGCGTGCTGTTGGTTGATCTGGGATCTATTATGTTTATGTCTGGTATGATGCACTAGACTGATGTTGCAGTTCGCGTTAAAATTGAACAGAAAGTTTCATTTATAATCAATAGTCACACAAAATACACATTTCTTCAATTTAAACACCATATGGTCACACTTATTAACACTTTTGGTCACTTTATGCTTAGTTGTATGTGACTAAATACCCAAAACAAACATGCTTTGTGTGGCTAAATATTACAAAAGGTCACACAAACATCAAATTCATGTGGCCATTAGATAATCAATAGTCACACAAATTACACATTTCTTCAATTTAAACACCATATGGTCACACTTATTAACACTTTTTGTCACTTTATGCTTAGTTGTATGTGACTAAATACCCAAAAAAAACCAATATATTCATAACAAGAAAATAAAAAAGGATGTTACACCCCAGCAAGAATCGAACCCGCGACCTCCCTTACAGAAGTCAAGCGGGTTACCATCTTGCCAGAGCAACCTATACGTTAATTGAATGCATTTCCGTTTTAATATAGAAGTTTAAGTTTCATTGTTGTTGGCTAGTAGCTAAAAAAATGCTTATAAAAAAGGATGTTACACCCCAGCAGGAATCGAACCCGCGACCTCCCTTACCGAAGTCAAGCGGGTTACCATCTTGCCAGAGTAACCTATTCGTTAATGTTATGCATTTCCTGTTTAATATAGAAGTTTAAGCTTCATTGTTTTTGGCTAGTAGCTTAAAGAGTGCTTATAGAAACTGCTTATTAAACCGTGGCTTTTTCTCCCTCTGCTTATTTTCAGCTTGTTTCACTTTTAATAAGGTTTTAATAAGTACTAGCTAGCATTTTTAACTTAGCTTAGCAGTATTAAGTTTAGCCTAGCAGTATTAAGTACTTTAACCAGTTCTAAACATCATAACTAACACCTGAACTTTAATAAACATCATAACTTTCATTAATTAGGATTATCCAGCAAAACTTCTATACATCCCATAACCTTAATTCACAGACACAAACTGAACATTATTAACACTAAACAACCCTTACATCTGACCCACAAAACAAAAGAAGCCAACCCCTTCCTTGACCATAAGAGCAGGCTTTATATCTAACACTAAACAACCCTTACTTCTTTAGCTGGTTCTTCATATCTGTTGTTTGATGAA
This sequence comes from Tanacetum coccineum, assembly GCA_026074375.1. Taxonomy (NCBI): domain Eukaryota; kingdom Viridiplantae; phylum Streptophyta; class Magnoliopsida; order Asterales; family Asteraceae; genus Tanacetum; species Tanacetum coccineum. The sequence continues at coordinate 1,165 of BQNB010126976.1, read as the reverse complement.
TTTAATAAGCTCCAGTGCCATAGTACTGTCATCTTCACTTTCCAATTTCAACTCCAACATCTGCAACAACACTTTCTTCATCAAAGGGTACTTCTTCTCAACTAGCATGTGAATGACCATTTCAGTGTCAGTCTTCAGAGTATGAACACCAGTTGATTTATGTAACTTCCAGCTCATAATATTCCACTTCTCTTGAGATTTCCAGAAATCATCTTCTTCATTTGGATGGAACATTGTTGTCAAATCTCCCCAAAGTATTAAATCAAATCCTTTAGGTATCTCATCTTGATATTTATCAATCACTAGCTGGTATAGAGCAGACAAATCATCTCTGTCAAAAATAGATAAGACTGTGGACAATACACTAAAGTACCTTTTGCTTCCATTTAATCTGGTGACTACATTCATATTGATCTCCTCTGGAACCTCAACTTCATCATGTAATGGTTTCGGTCCATAATATTCAGAGTTCCATGCAATGATTGGAGACCTTTGATCAAGTATCTCATAGTCCACTTCCTTGTGCTCATCAAAAGCAATGATAAAAAACATACTCAACTCCTCTTTTTCTTTCTCATACTCTTCATCCTCCTTAGCAGTTGATTGACCCAACTTCCTCTTCCTAGCCATTGATTGCCCCAACTTCCTCTTCCTAGCCATTGATATATGTCTCCCTGAATTCTTGATTGGCTGTTTAATCTCCTCCTGCTTAGGAGCTGTTGGTTCTTTTACTGGCTCCTTTGTAACTGGAACCTCCTTAACTTCAGTAGTCTTTTTTTTCTTAGAAGTATCAGACTGAAGTTTTGGTCCAAGCCTTTTCACTCTTTCTTCAGCTCCCATAGGTATAAAGTTTGCTATACTTCTGACCAACCTCTCATATTTTGCCTTGATCTCTTCATTAGATAACTTCTTCAATTATGTAGAAGTCCATGATCCTTGATGCTTCAGATAGTTGGACATTTAGGTTCTTTGTTGAGTTTGTGTCATAGGCCTGTTTCTCCTTGCCTGAGCTCTCTGTTCAGCAAAGAACTTCTTTCTCTGATTTAGTAAGTTCATCATCCTTGTTGCAAAGTCTTCTCCAGGCTTATTTTGTTAGCCTCAAAATATTGAGTCGAACTGGAAGTTCGTTCATTATGTATTTAAGTCTCGGTCAATCAATTAGTTA
>BQNB010126975.1:0-19514 GCA_026074375.1 Tanacetum coccineum | reverse complement strand
TTCGATGCCAAGGTGGGCTCGGCCCAGTTGGTTGTTGGTTTTTGATATTGGTTATTGGATTTGGATGTTGGATTTGTATGATGGATTTGTATGTTGGACTTGGTTATTGGGTTTGGTTTTGGTTTCGGCTTATTTTGAGCTTAAGTTTTTCGGCTTATTTTGAGCTTATGATATTCGGCTTATTTTTGATAAGCTTATGGCTTATTTGATTTTCGACTTATAAACTAAGCTTATGGCTTATTTTATTTTCGGCTTATATACTAAGCTTATGGCTTATTTTTGGTGTTCGGCTTATATATTAAGCTTATAGCTTATTTAGTTTCGAGCTATATAAAAAGCTTATGGCTAATATTTGATTTGGCTTAATGGGTTTAAGGCCCATTAGATTTTGGTTTATATTTTAAGCTTATGAAAAGAAGTATGAACTAAGTTTTTACTATCGGGCTAAGTATTAAAGACCATAATGGGCTATAAGGCCCAATAACAAGTAAATGGACTTGTGGACTTTATAAATGGACTAAAGGAATTACGTTGGACTAAGAGAGATTTTGTTGGACTTGTTGGATGTAAAGGGGTTGTGTTGCTACGGTTTGATAAAATGTGTTGAAGGTATTGATATTGTATTTGTCAGAAAATGCCGGGTTTGTGAAAAAGTGTTTTAGATTAAGGTTTAAGACATTGGAAAAAGTCATAAAGGCATACGGGTCATGCCGAATTTTTGAAAGAAATTTATACTTAGAGGTGTTGTTTAAAAAGGGAAATTTTCAAGGATTTTATTAATATAAAAGTTATTTTACTTGAGAATTTAATGCAAAGTAAAATATATTTTTTCTCGAAATCTTTTTCTTAAACATTGAATATTTATAGTCGTTGTGTCGATTTTATTTGAAGAAATGAAGGTTGAATCTTAAGGAAGATTAAGTATCGAGGTAAAAGCTATTGGACAAGGACGTATTAAAGTAACGAGACGTTGTAATTACCCTGTTAGCCCGATAATAAGACAAAAATAATAATAAAATATTTTTATTTTTTTATTTAATTAATTATATACTTATATATATATATAAATATATATTTATTTATCTTATGGATTACGAAAATATGGATTTAATTATCTTCGGCAAGTAAGTTTTTACTCATTTCTTTTCGTCAGATTTCCGCAGAGTATTTTGGTCGATTGTATCATTCAACGATTTGAGGTGTTTGAGCCGTATTGTATTGATGTCGCACTTTGCCCAAGTGTTTTTGAGTCATTTTCGCGTAATTACCACACAACCATAATATGAGATAAAGTTTGGATAACGAGATAAAGTCTTGGTGATGAGACGACGGTTTTTGTAATAAGTTAATGATATAAGGTAACGAGGTTGGAATGATATAAATTTGAAATGGGATTTTGGGATGAAAATGAGGATTTCGCGTGAGTTAAGGCGAACACTTGTACAATAAGATAATTTTGCACGAGTATTAATAAAGTGAGTATATATTAGGTCGTTGCCGGGTACATTGTGCGCTTGCGTAGAGATTGTTTGTGCCTTGCCTTATTTGAGATTGTGCGGTTGCTCTTGATTGCTGATAGAGGTGAGTTCTTGTAGCCCTACTTTTTACTGTTTTTCTGTTGGGGGAAAATGATACTCAAATGTGTTTTGAAATGTTTTGAATTGATCTGTGCGAAATGTGGTTTTGTTTTTGGGACAAGTTACGAGCTTATGGCTGCTATGTGAATATTATGTGTTGTATGATTGTTTTGAGTGGATGAGTACGCCTACCCAGTATTTGTGTGATTATTGGAGCGGATGGGTACGCCTACCCAGGTTTGTGTGTGGTCCTGCCCTAATTTTAGTGCTCTAGCTGGTAGGCCCTTTAGGTGCGTAAGTGACATATGGTTATTGATTAGCGGTGATGCTAAGGTTGTTTGCATATATTCACTGTCATTGATATGTGTGAAAATACATATATATATATACATATATATATATATATATATATACATATACATATATATATATATATACATATACATATATATATATAAATCTCTGTCATATAGCAATATTGTCCACTGTTTTGAGATATTGGCACAGCTTTTGGGTTTAAGGTCAAACCTACGAGCTCACCAACATTATTGTTGACGTGTTCGAGTATCATTTTCAGGTGTGTCAAATCAAATGTACGTGAATGGTATTGGAAGAGAAAAGATGTAACCCAAGGGGACTAGGTCAAGACGGTTTTTGATTGTTTGATTTCGTCAAGTTTTTAACTTGTAAAATTTATGTAAACCTGAGTTTCATGGTTGTAAATTGTAAAGAGTATGATCTTGTATCTTGTGCGATGAACGGTATCGTCGCATCCCGTGTTTCCGCCACTTGACGTGGATGTGACAAGATTGGTATCAGAGCCAAGGTTATTGATGAATAGCCCGATTATTAAAAAATTAAATAAAAGCGCAACTATAACCGTGAAGAGTCGAAGTCTATTTTTAGTAAAACCTTGAACATGGCGAAGATTTAATACCCCAGCAGTTCATGTGTGATTTTTCTTCTAAATTAACCATAACCTGATCAACTATGCATTAATTCAGGAAAGACTATGAAAAGAAAGGGTTAGTTTCTAAAGTTATGTTTAGAGGAGGGAGAGGATGTGTGAGTAATGTGACCCACCTGAAAATGATAGGATAAAGTGATGAGAACACTTGCGAGTGTTGAGATTAAGAACATGTTGATTTTAGGATTGCCATGCTGTCTTAGTAGTAGTAGTGTGCGATGCCTTGAGAGTGTAAGTAAAAAACAAATTGTCGCGGGTAGCGATGATTGATTTATTGATGTTGGCCATGCTTGCCTTAGTGTAGTGCGTGTTGCCTTGAGAATTTTTGTGGATAGTCGCAGGTAGCGACGTGATTAGAGGAATAATGCTTTTGTGATTAAGTTGGTTTTTATTGTTTTGACCAGTTGTGCTGTTTCGGTCATCGAACCTGGTCGGAATGATTATTCATTGAATCGTAATTCTTCCGATATAGATTAAAAATATATATAAGGATATATATGTATATATACGGTTACGAACGTCTAATTTCAAATGCTATAATTATTTGTATATGTAAGAATAATGATGCTGATAATTTCGATAATAATATTTTATATTTATACCCTTTTATCGTGTTATCACAGGATGTCTACCCCAGTGTTTGTTGACCTAGAGATTTCCACCCAGGCTGACGGAGTTCAGAGCTCCTGAGTGCCCGTACCACTTCCTGAGGATCCCTATGAGGCAATTAATACAGCTTATTTATAGGATGGGACAGACACTGAGTCCGAGCCTATCGAGGACCTTGTTGAGACTGAGACACCTGAGTCACCCTTCACTATAGCACCACCCACATCATTACTTGAGAGTACTCCACCTGATTTGGTTCCCATTCTCCGTAGGACCGCACGTATGGCTGTGCGCATTCCACCTACGATGTCATCAGGCCTCTCTGCCAGTATGGCAGAAGTGGCAGATATGTCTGAGTCCGCGTTCCGTAAGAGGTTTAGGTCCTCTTACGAGAGTTCGCCATCTTTGTCACCGCCGGACCTTCCTTTACGGAAGCGTTATCGAGTAACAATCTGAGATTAGTAGAGGAAAGTGATGAGGAATGAAATGATGAATGAGGAAGATAGAGAGATATTGGATCTGTACAGTGTGAGCAGGGAACGCAGAGATGAGGGTCTTACTGCAAGGGCTTGAGGATCCTGCTATAGGGGATGAGGGTCTTGCTGCGGGGATCGAGGGCCCCAATATGGGAGTCGAGAGTAGAAAGTGATAGACTTGGTTTAGGGGAGGAGGAGGAGGCTGACTGGGGCGGACAGCAGCAAGTCAGTTTCGGTTGTGAGGAACAAATCCGTGAGCGCCGCCTATAGACTGGTAATGGCTTTAGGCGCCGTGAGTTAGCATTATAGGAGGATTATGTATACAGTACGTTTGAGGTAGGACAGGGTTCTGGATCTGCATCTGAGCCCAAGAGACTAGAGAGGGTGTCAGCATCTAAACAACCCACACTCACCGCGTGGACAGACCCGGAGGACGGTATGGTGTATATTGATGTTCCTGCTTACCCACCACCAGCACCACTTATTCAGACACCACCCTTACTTGAGTGGTCGTCTTGCTCACTTCCCATTTCACCATCACCTTCTATTGTTCCATCACCTATTTCATCACCCATGATACCGCTGAATGCACCATCGCCTGTAGCTACACCCGCTATGGCTGAGACTGAGGGATTTTTGACTGAGTTAGGAGCTCAAGTTCAGATGCAGGGGGGATTAATTCGTGATCATGCGGTACGATTAGAGGAGCTATCGCCTGCTCTATTTGAGAGGTATGATAGGGACAAATAAGGAGAGATTATTTTACTAAGGTTTGGGCGTGTAAGGAAGGTGATTTACTCCTAGAGGTATCAGTTTAGAAGTCTAAAGTACGAGCAGGAGAGGGTCGCAGTGACATTTGGAGCGATATGGAGACCACTGTTAGCCCTGGAGTCATGGGCAGGCCATACGGATGCACAGAGGGTAGCTTTGTGGCATGTCATCAGTGATATGTAGGGGGAGAACCAGGATTTGCGGTTACATCTTGCTGAGGAGAGACGTGCGCGATTAGAGTTGGCTGAGGTTGTTGACAGTATGAGGAGAGGACAGGAGCCCGCATCGGTTAGTGTCGGTTATGATTAGAAAAGTTTCTTTTTGTATTAGTAGTTATGACGAATCATCCTAGTCATTAGGTAATTTGTATTGAAATCAATTCGTGATAGTGAAGGAAATTTTGTTTGATATTCAAGGATAGCGGTATTTTGTGTTGTTTCGTGTTAGTTTGAGAGCGCAGTTTTGCCTGTGTGTGAGTGCGTCGCGATTGGTTGCTCGTGATAGAGCAGATACCCACTTCCTTACTAGGATTTGGCGTACGATGTAGTTCGTATATTCTGTAAGCTCGAAATGTATTCGGGCTGATCGATTATACCGTCTTGTTAGGAGAGCTAATAGGAAGGTAATAGACCGTGAATGGTCACGAGGAGTATTGGAAAGAGTTGTGATGATCAATTGAGAAACCTGATCATACTTTTAACTGTGTAAGCTTTTGAGAGGTATCTTGACATACCTAAGTGAAGTGAGATTTAAGACACCCGTTGAGTAGGATTGATTTAGAAAAAGTTTAAGGCGAATAATGATGTGTTATAGATTATGAAACGGCCTTCCTAGAAAGGTAGAGCTGGGATGGTTCGACCAAGTAAAGTTTACTTGGGCGTAAGTAAGTGTTGAGAACCATAATATATTATTCATATCATAATATTTTGAGTAAGTGTTGGTAAAGAACCATGGGCATTCTTGAGAAGGTAGAGTGTGAGTCGTATTGTGTAGGACGTATACCCGTAGGGTTAGTCTCGTTGGTTAAATAACCGAAAAGTTTGGCAATGCCAAATCTGATAGATTAGTCCGTCAAGTCGAGGACTGGATCGTATCCTCACACTCTCGACGAGACATGTGACATATAGAGGAAAATTCTGAACCTAAAGATAGTAGATTAGAGGCTAGACGTATTTTTTTGTGAATGAATATGGATTGACAATGAGAAAGTGTAGAATTTGGATTGTGAGACTTAATCTTTAGAGCGATCGTAAGAAACCTTGCTTGAAAAGACTAAATTCTAGTGATTGATGTGATTCTTTCAGGAATGGAATTTCCTGCTAATGTTATGAGTTGATAATTTGAGTTGAATTTCGGGGCGAAATTCCTTTAAGGGGGTGACACAGGATAACCCGTGAGTTGAATTTCGGGGCAAAATTCATTTAAGGGGGTGAGACTGTGATAACCGGTAATATTTCCAGGGTTAAGTATTATAAAATATTATAGTTTTGTATTTTGAAGTCTTTCGATCTTGACAGTTTTCCTGATGAAAGCTAAAAAGTTGACTTCTGTTGATTATTTAGAGTAAAAGAGGTTTCGGTTTAACCGGGAATTTGATGGAGTTTTGAGTTCGTAAATGAATCATCTTTGATTTGTTTTTCTGTTTTAGAGTGGTTTTGAGGTTTTCAGTGCTTTCCGAGAAGTCTTCCCGCGTTTAGCGAAAAATCGTCACTCAGCGCGTACTGGCACGACAGTTTAATTAAGTGTGGAGATTAATGAAGTTAGGAATGTGTTAATGGGTTTATTTATTTAATAAATTCATAATAATGAAATAACTTTGATTTTAAATCATAAATCGTGAGTAAGAGAATTGAAAGTTATTAGAAAAACGGTTGTTTTCGTGAAATTCAGTAAAAGACTATAACGGTCGTAAAAAGGTAAAATTTTGGGTGAATATAAGGTGTCAAGCAATATTTTGGGATTTGAAGTGTTTTTAAATGGATGAGCAAGGTTCGGTTGAGTTTTGTCAAAAATTCATGTTTTCGGTCTGGGGTCGACCGATAACGGCTCAAAATGGATTTTGTAGCAATTTAATGTGATATGTGTCGTATGAATAACCTAGGTTTATGGAAAAACTATTTTAAATAATTGGAAGGAAAAAACGATAAGATAATTTTGGATGACGTTTTAAATAGACGAAAGTTGAGTTTTTAAGTGATCCCGACACAAAAAGGAAGACCCGAGGCCTCTTAGGATGCTTGGACGCCTAAAAGGGATAAGAAGAGACAAGAAGGCTAAAATCTTTCTAGTATGTTCCCTTAATACACATATATTCCTCCACCTTAACAAATTTTACATCATAATCTCATTTTCAAAATAACAAAAACATTTCTATCTCTCTCTCTCTCTACATTCAGACGAGCCACAAGGAAGACAAGAAACAAATATTTTGAAGATTTTCTCAAGAACACGAGTTAAGAATATATTATTGGGTTAATAGCTAGTGATTTCGGGTTGTAGAAACAAGGTTTTGAGTTTTATTCGCGCGTCACGACCGAACCAAACTCGTCAAACAAGTAAGTTTTTCAAAAACTTTGATTTAAAGTTGTACTTTTATGATTATGGTAATGTCTAGACACTAGTTGTACAAGTTGATCGCCAAAAAGGTCGAAACTTGAAAACGAAAAGTGTAAAAAGGGGTGTTTGTTCGACGGCTAAAAAGGGAAAGAAAGAAAAGATTTTTGAGTTTAAATAAAATGGTTGTTGTGGTAATTTTTTATTTTATGAAAATGCTTATAAGAGCTTATTTAGAAGTTTTGCTTATTCAATAAGCTAAGCTATAGCTTATTTGAGCTTTGTGATTTTCGGTGTAGATGGTTTCGGTGTGGGCTCTGCCCAACCTACCCTTTTGTTTGTTCGGCCCAACCCACGTTGTGGATTCGGTGTGCGCTCGACCCAACCGAAGGGTGTGTTTGGTTTGTTTCGGCCCATTAAGGGTCCGTTTAGTGGTTTCGGTCCGGTTCCAATATGGGCTCGGCCCACTTGATTTTGGCTTATTGATTTTGAGCTTATGATTTCGACTTATATATTAAGCTTATGGATTATTTAGTTTTGACTTATATTAAGCTTATAGCTTATTTACTTTCAGCTTATATATTAAGCTTATGGCTTATTTAGTTTCGGCTTATATTAAGCTTATAACTTATTTAGTTTTGGCTTATATTATAAGCTTATGGCTTATTTGGTGTTCGATTTTGCTTATTCGGTTTGGAGCTTATGCGGTTTTGCTTATTTATGAGCTTATAGCTTATGTTTTAATTCGGCTTAATGGGCTAAAGGCCCATTGGGTTTAGATTGTAATTTGAATTTAAGAAAAGAAGTATGTACTAATTTTTACTAACGGGCTAACATTTTAAGACCAAAATGGCCATAAGACCCAAGAACAAGTAAATGAAATTGTGGACATTTGAATGGACTAAAGAAATTGTGTTGGACTAAAAGTGATTTTGTTGGACTTGTCGGATGTGAAGGGGGTTATTTTGCTACGTTTTAATAAAATGTGTTGAAAATATCGATGTTGTCGGAAATGTCGGGTTTGTGAAAAAGTGTTTTGGATTAAGCTTTAAGACCTTGGAAAAAGTCATAAAAATGCACGGGTCAAGCTGAATTTTTGAAAGGAATTTATACTTAGAGACGTTGTTTAAAAAGGGAAATTTTCAAGGATTTTAATAATGAAAAGTCGTTTTACTTGAGAATTTAATGCAAAAATAAAATATAATTTCCTCAAAACTTTTTATATTTACTATTATTAATCGTTGTGTCGATTTTATGTGAGGAAACGAAAGATAATTCTTATGGAAGGTTTAGAGTCGAGGTAAGAGCTATGAGTCATGGACATATTTAATTATGAGACGTTGTACCCCGTTAGCCCGATAATAAGACGAAAATAATAATAAAATATATTTTTTATTTTTTTATTTTATTTAAATTATTAAATACTTATATATATATATATATATATATATATATATTTATCGTATGGATTACGAAAATGTGGATTTAATTATCTTCGGCAAGTGAGTTTTTAATCATTTCTTTTCGTCATATTTCTGCAGAGTATTTTGGTCGATTGTATCGTTCAACGATTTGAGGTGTTTGAGCCGTATTGTATTAATGTCGCACTTTGCCCAAGTGTTTTTGAGTCATTTTCGCGTAATTACCACACAACCATAATAGGGAGATATAATGGATAAAGTCATGTATAAACGACTTTTTTGTAATGAAAATGAACGGTATAGATAAAGAGATGGAATGATATAAATTTGAAATGGGATTTTGGGATGAAAATGAGGATTTTGCGTGAGTTAAGGCGAACACTTGTACAATAAGATAATTTTGTACGAGTATTAATAAAGTGAGTATATATTAGGTCGTTGCCGGGTATATTGTGCGCTTGCGTAGAGATTGTTTGTGCCTTGCCTTATTTGAGATTGTGCGGTTGCTCTTGATTGATGATAGAGGTAAGTTCTCGTAGCCCCACTTTTTACTGTTTTTCCGTTGGAGGAAAATGATACTCAAATGTGTTTTGAAATGTTTTGAATTGATATGTGCGAAATGTGGTTTTGTTTTTAGGGCAAGATATATGCTTATGATTGTTTGTAGTTGATCGGTACGCCTACCCAGTATTTGTGTGATTATTGGAGCGGATGGCTATGCCTACCCAGGTTTGTGTGTGGTCCTGCCCTAATTTTAGTTCTCTAGCTGGTAGGCCCTTTAGGTGCGTAAGTGACATATGGTTATTGATTAGCGGTGATGCTAAGGTTGTTTGCATATATTCACTGTCATATAGCACTATTGTCCACTGTTGAAATATTGGCACAACTTTTGGGTTTAAGGTCAAACCTACGAGCTCACCAACATCATTGTTGACATTTTCCAGTATGTGAATGGTATTGGACGAGAAATGATGTAACCCAAGGAGACTGGGTCGAGATGGTCATGATTAATGTATTTTGTCAAGATTTTAAATTGTAGAGTTTCTGTAAACTCAAGTTTCATGAATGTAAATTATAAAGTGTATGATCTTGTATCTTGTGCGATGAACGGTATCGTCGCATCTTGTGTTTCCGCCATTGACGGGGTGTGACAGATTGGTATCAAGATCCAATGTTATAGAGATTGCCGTTTTTATAAAATAAAATAAAAAGCGCAACTATAACAAAAAGTGAAGTCTATTTTTAGTATGAACATGGCGAAAGTCAAATAATCTGAGCAGTTCATGGTATTTCTTAAATTATGCATAGCCTGATCAACTATGCTTAATGCTCGAAAGACTATGAAATGATGAGGTTAGTTTTCTAAAAGTTATGTTAGGGGAGGGAAGGGATGTATGAGTAATGTGACCACCTAAAAATTATAGGATGTAAAGTGATGAGAACACTTACGAGTGTTGAGATTGAGATTATGTTGATTTTAGGATTACCATACTGCCTTAGTAGTAGTAGTGCGCGATGCCTTGAGAGTGTAAGTAAAAATTGTCGCGGGTAGCGATGATTGATTGATTGATGTTGGCCATGCTTGCCTTAGTGTAGTGCGTGTTGTCTTGAGAATTTTTGTGGATAGTCGCGGTAGCGACGTGATTTGGGAATATGCTTTTGTAGATTATGTGTTTTATGTGTTGACAAGTTGTGCCTGTTCGGTATCGAATCTGGTCGTTGATTAAACGCTATAATGATTTGTATATGTAAGCATAATGATGCTTATAATTTGGATAATAATATTTTATGCTTATACCCTTTTATCGTGTTATCACAGGATGTCTACCCAAGTGTTTGTTTTTTTTGTTTTTTGTTGACCCGAGAAGTTCCACCCAGGCTGACCGTAGCTTAGAGCTCCCGATGCCTACCACTTTCCTAAGGATCCAATATGATGCCATTAAGCAGGCTTAATTTGGATGTGGACGGACACTAGTCCGAGTCTTTCGAGCACCCTGTTGAGACTGAGACACCTGAGTCACCCCTCACTATAGCACTACCTATATCACTATCTGAGAGTACACCACTCTTATTGGTTCCCATTCTTCGCAGGACCGCACGTAGGCTGTGCGCATTCCACCTGCGATGTCATCGGGCCTCTCTGCTAGTATGGCAGAGGTGGCAGCTATGTCTAAGTACGTATTCCGTAAGAGGTTTAGGTCCTCTTATAAGAGTTCGCCATCTTTTTCACCGCCAGACCTTCCTTCACAGAAGCGTTATCAAGGTACATCTGAGTTAGTAGAGGATAGTGAGGAAGAGGATGAGGAGATAGAGGAGAGTTTGGATTCTGACAGTGTGAGTAAGGATGTAGATGACGAGGGTCCTACTGCAGAGGATGAGGATCTTGCTGTGGGGGACGAGGGTCGAGGGCCCCGGTATGGATGATGAGAGTTATGGTTTAGATGATGAAGTCAATGGTAATGGTATTGAGAAGTCATGTTAGAAGACATTGGTCATAGTGTAGAGAGTGATGGACTTGGTTTAGAAGAGGAGGAGGAGGCTGTAAAAAAAAACAACCCCCTGGGGGTCAGCATCAGGCAGCTCTGGTTGTGAGGACAGCTGTGAGCGCACCTTTAGGGCTTGGGTATGGAGCGTTGAGGCGCCGAGAGTTAGCGTTAGAGGAGGATCAGGTATATAATTACGTTTTGAGGTCGATAGGGTTCTAGATTGGCACCATAGTCCGAGAGACCTGAGAGGGCGTCGGTATCTAGACAGCCGACACTCACCACATGGACAGACCCGGAGGATGGTATGGTCTATATTGATGTTCCTGCTTACCCACCACCAACACCACCTGTACAGACACCAGCTTCACCCGAGTGGACAACTAGTTTACTTCCTATTTGTCCATCACCTTCTGTTGTTCCATCACCTATTTCATCACCTATGATATCGCTGATTGTACTAAAAAAAAAAAAAAAAAAAAAAAAAAAATCGCTCCTATAGCTACAACCGCTAACAGCTGAGACGTTATGGATTTTTTGACTGAGCTGGGGAGCTCAGGTCGAGATACAAGGGGATTGAATCGTGATCATTATGGGGCAGTAATATTGGAGGGGGAAGAGCTATCCCTGCTCTGTTTTGAGAGGTACGATAAGGACATATGAGAGTTATTTACCAGGTCTGGGGCGGTTAGGGATGAGATTTTCTCCCAGAGGTACCGATTTAGGAGTCTAGAGTACGAGCAGGAGCGGGTCGCAGTAACATTTGGAGCGATATGGAGACCAGTGTTAGCCCTGAATACCCATGGTCTGGTCAGACGATGCATAGAGAGAAGCTCCAAGGCTTGCCAACAGTGGAATGTGCATGAGAGACCAAGATTGTAGTTACAGCATGTTGGGAGCGAACTTACCATTTTAGAGTTGGCTGAGGTTGGTGACAGTATAGGAGAGGGCAGTAGACCAGAGGAGATGCGTATGGTTATTATGAGGTTAGATTAGTATATTTTTTGTGTATATCACTTAAACCGGGTAACATTGGTTAATGTCGACTTATGATTATAAAAGTTTTTTTATATTGGTAGTTATGGCGAATCATTCTAGTTATTAGGTGATTTGTATTGAAGTCGATTCGTGATAGTGAAGGAAAAAATTTTTGTTCGATATTCATGGATAGTGGTATTTTATATTGTTTCGTGTTAGTTTGAGAGCGCGGTTTTGCCCGTGTGTGAGTACGCTGCAATTGGTTGCTCGTGATAGAGCGGACACCCACTTCATTACTAGGATTTAGCGTACAATGTTGTTAGTATATTTTGTAAGTTCAAAATATATTCAGGCTGATCAATTTTACCGTCTTGTTAGGAGAGCTAATAGGAAGGTAATAGACCATGGATGGTCACGAGGAGTATCGGAAAGAGTTGTGATGATCAATTGGGAAACCTGATCATACTTTTGATTGTGTAAGATTTTGAGAGGTATCTTGACCTACCTAAGTAAAGTGAGATTTAAGACACCCATTGAGTAGGATTGATTTAGGAAAGTTTAAAGTGTAACATGATGTGGTTTAGATTATGGGACAACCTTCCTAAAGAGGTAGAGCCAGGATTGTTTGACCAAGTAAGGTTCACTTGGGGATTTTAAATAAGTAAGTGATGGTAAAGAACCATGTGAGTCCTTAAGAAAGTAGAGTGTGAGTCGTATTGTGTAGGATATATACCCCGTAGGGTTAGTCCCGTTGGTTGAATAACCGGAAAGATTTGGAAATGCCAATTCTGATAGATTTTTCATCACGTCGAGGACGGGATCGTATCCCGACACCCGACTGAGACAGAGAGACCTAAGTTTGAGAGATTATGAATCTAAGAGATAGCATGGGAGGCTATTATAATTTTATGATCGGATATGGATTAACCATGTAAAAGTGTAGAATTCATACTGTGGAAAGACTTTGTCTTAGAGAGATCATAAGAAACCTCGCTTGATAAGACTAAATTCTAGTGATTGATGTGATTCTTTGAGGAATGGAATTTCTTGTCAGTGTTGTGAATTGATAATTTGAATTGAATTTTGGGGAGAAATTCCTTTAAGGAGGTGAGACTGTGATAATCGGTAATTTTTCAAGGGTTAAGTATTATAAAATATTATAGTTTTGTATTTTGAAGTCTATCGATCTTGTTAGTTTTCTTGATGAAAGCTAAAAAGTTGACTTCTGTTGACTATTTTGCGTAAAAGCGGTTTCGGTTTAACAAGGAGTTTGATGGAATTTTGAGTTCGTAAATGAATCACTTTTGATTTGTTTTACTGTTTTAAAGTGGTTTTGAGGTTTTCAGTACTTTTAGGGAAGCTTTCCCGCGTTTAGCGAAAAATCGTCACGCAGCGCGTACCAGCACGACAGTTTATTCAAGTGTGGAGATTTATTGAAGTTGGGGATGTGTTAATGTGTTTATTTATTTAATAAATTCATAATAATGAAATAACGTTGAATTAAATCATAAATTGTGAGTGTGAGATTTGAAAAGTTATTAGAAAAACGGTTGTTTTCGTGAGATTCGGTAAAAGACTGTAACAGTCGTAAAAAGGTGAATTTTGGGTGAATATAAGTTTTCAAGCCATATTTTGTGATTTGAAGTGTTTTTAAATGGATGAGCAAGGTTCGGTTGTGTTTTGTCAAAAAATCATGTTTTCGGTCCGGAGTCGGCCGATAACAGCTCAAAATAGATTTTTGTAGCAATTTAATGTGATAAGTGTCGTATGAATAACCTAGGTTTATGAAAAAACGATTTTAAAATAATGAGAATGATAAATAAGTTTGGATGACGTTTTAAATAGACGAAAGTTGAGTTTTTAAGTGATCCCGACACAAAAAGGAAGACCTGAGGCCTCCTAGGATGCTTGGACGCCTAAAAGGGATAAGAAGAGACAAGAAGGCTACAATATTGCTAGTATGTTCCCTTGGTACACATATATTCCTCCACCTTAACAAATTTTACATCATTCTCTCATTTTCAAAATAACAAAAAAATTTCTATATCTCCCTCTCTCGCTCTACATTTGAACGAGCCACAAGGAAGACAAAAAACAAAGAGTAAGAAGATTCTCTCAAGAACACGGGTTAAGAACATATTATTGGGTTAATAGCTAGTAGTTTCGGGTTGTAGAAACAAGGTTTTGAGTTTTATTCGCGCGTCACGACCGAACCAAAATCGTCAAACAAGTAAGTCTTTCAAAAACTTTGATTTAAAGTTGTACTTTTATGATTATGGTAATGTCTAGACACTAGTTGTACAAGTTGATCGCCAAAAAGGTCGAAACTTGAAAACAAAAAGTGTAAAAAGGGGTGTTTGTTCGACGGCTAAAAAGGGAAAGAAAGAAAAGATTTTTGAGTTTAAATAAAATGGTTGTTGTAGTAATTTTTCATTTTATGAAAATGCTTATAATGGCTTATTTGGAAGTTTTGCTTATTCAATAAGCTAAGCTATAGCTTATTTGAGCTTTGTGATTTTTGGTGTAGATGGTTTCGGTGTGGGATCGGCCTAACCGACCCTTTTGTTTGTTCGGCCCAACCCACGAGTGGTTGTTGATTCGGTGTGGGCTCGTCCTAACCGAAGGGTGTGTTTGGTTTGTTTCGGCCCATTAAGGGCCCGTTTGGTGGTTTCGGTCTGGTTCCAATATGGGCTCGGCCCACTTGATTTTGGCTTATTGATTTTGAGCTTATGATTTTGGATTATATATTAAGATTATGGCTTATTTAGTTTTGACTTATATTAAGCTTATATCTTATTTAGTTTTGGCTTATATATTAAGCTTATAGCTTATTTAGTTTCGGCTTATATTAAGCTTATAGCATATTTAGTTTCGGCTTATATTATAAGCTTATGGCTTATTTGGTGTTCGATTTGGCTTATTATGTTTGGAGCTTATACGGTTTCGCTTATTTATGAGCTTATAGCTTATGTTTTAATTCGGCTTAATGGGCTAAAGGCCCATTGGGTTTCGATTTGTATTTTGGAATTATGAAAAGAAGTATGGACTAAGTTTTGCTATCGGGCTAAGCATTTAAGACCATAATGAGCCATAAGGCCCAATAACAAGTAAATGAATTAGTGAACTTATAAATGGACTAAAGGATTTGTGTTGGACAAAGAGGGATTTTGTTGTACTTGTCGAATGCAAAAGGATTATTTTGCTACGGTTTGATAAAACGTGTTGAAGGCATTGATGTTGTCGGAAAGTGTAGGGTTTTTGAAAAGGTATTTTGGATTAAAGTTTAAGACCTTGGGAAAAGTCATAAAGACGTACGGGTCATGCCGAATTTTTGAAAAAATTATATACTTAGATATTTTGCTAAAAAGGGATAAAATTTTCAATGTTTTAATAATAAATAGTTATTTTACTTGAAAATTTGATACAAGACGAAAGATGTAATTTATCGAAACTTTTTTTATATATTTAATATTTATAATCGTTGTGTCAATTCTATTTGTAACAATTCACATTTTCACGTCTTTTACGTCAATAAACATTCAAATAATTATTGTATACATTTACGCGTTTACTTTAAATTTTCAACGTTGAGTTAAATCGCGTAAACTAAAAATGAGCAGTTAACATAAACGGACATCAAACAACTAAATGTTTACATCAAGTAAGTGTTATAAAGTTATTAGGATGATAATTTATAACTTTACACTTTTTATTTTTATTGTTTACGTAACGCAATAAAACTACACTTTTGCATGCATGACAAACCATAAACCCACCTACACTTCAACAAATACCCACTAATACCCATATTGCTCAAAAATCTCATAAAATATTGTCTAAAATCAGCTCCTAGCCGAATTTACAATTATATGCACTCAACACTTGAAATTAAATCCAACAAATCTCCACTAACTTAAATAAACCACATTATTTGTTAACCAATGGATCAAACCACCACTTTTAACCATCTTTTTTCTTCCTTTGTGTTCATATCACGTCTCAGTGCAAAGGAGGTAAAGGGGACAATTCAAGCATGCATAAGGATTGTCTTATCATTCTTTCCCAAAAGCAATCCATTGCATACTCTTACCAAGTCATTAGTAATATAAAAATAATACATATTCCTTACCCTATTTGTCTCCATAACCGGACACCATAAACACAACACTCCAAAAAACCATTTGTTGGTTTCACTAGAATGGTATTCTTGGTATTGTGTAGCGAATAATAGGAACTAAAAAGTGGAAGTATACACACACTTAACTCTTTCAAGCAAAATCAAACACAAAGACACTCTCTTGCTCACTTATACTCACGGCTCACTCTCCCCACACACATATACTTTGTATTTTTGATTTCTAAGCTAGTACAAGTGTTCAAGGGTTATTGTTAATCATATAGAAGGTGTCTTGGAAGCTTGGTTTGGTAATTAAAAGGGTTTTGCAAGCAAGAAAGAATTAGGGTTTTCTTGGTAAAAGTTAGGGTTATGTGGAAGTAATTAGGGTTATACACTTGGGTCTTGCTTGTGTATTATCATCACTCGTCTTCATTAAGGTCTTCTAAGAAGCCTAATCTTTTCAATATGTTAATTTTATGTTTTATACAATTGTGTATAGTTAAATCATCACCTAGGTTTATTTTATGAAGTTTATAAAATGAAATCATATACATACATACACGAATTTATTTTCTTTATGATTAAGATGATGTTTTAAATAATGTTAATATGTTTAAAACAAGGATTTACAAGCAATGTATAGTTTATATAATTATTTGTCAAGTTATGATTATTTATTTAATTACAAAGTTTAGATAAGTAAATAAATATGTTGAACAATTTTCTTGGACAATATGAACTTATTATGATGGACACAATGTAGAGGACTTAATTATATAGCATGGATGTTAATTTATAAATTAAAAGACTTGTGAAAATTTTATAAAGTTTAAATGTGTATAAAACAAGTTAATTAAACTTTTAATTGCTACTGTTCATTCGAACCATATAAATATTTATTTTATATTTTATAAAAATAATACATCTCATAAGGATCGTAAGCATAAAAGAAACTTGAAAATTTGATAAATAACGAAGGAGATATGGTATTTACAAGATTATACGTAAAAAGTGTTTTTATGAAAACTATATAAATTCGAACCTCAATTGAATGTTTTATATTTTTCCTTAAAATAGATGTTGTAAGGATTCTAAAAAAAGTAAGAAACTTGAAAAACCAATGGATAATGAACTAGTTATGACTTTTTCAGGTTTATGTAATAAAATAAACAAAAGTAACTTTATAAAAGTAATTTTATAAAAACTATTTTTTTTACAGAAACATATAGTGGACATGGACTATGTTAGATGATAGAAAATTTAATTATGAAGCCGTGGACATAAGAATCACTAAAAACCGAATTAAAACGAATAAGATACAATTAATATACGGTTTCAACAATTAAAATTTATAAAAAGTATTTTTATAAATCTACACTTACTGTTACTGTTCATAACAGTAAATATGAATATAATAAATGTAATATTTGATTAGATTTTTCAAATACGAATCCATATATGTAAAGAACGATGAAAACGGAATTAAAACGAGAAAGATACGACGTTTTTTTATTAAAAGTGACATTATAAACATTTTTAACCTTATACATATTATTTTCTCAAATAATTAAATTATTTATATAATGAAATTATGTAAATAATACATCAAGTATTTTTGGAAAATAACGAATTGTTGGACAAGTATACCATTTTTACGAACACGAATACATGAACATTTATTTTACAAGTACAATTTAAATTGTTTAATTTTATAAATAACAAACACTTTTAGTGTAACTATATAGAATTATATGTGGTATTAAATATTCAAAGTACATGGTACTTATACGACCTATATTTAATTAGGTTGCACTCAGATTTTGCTTGTCGATTCATTCACTTGATTTATATACTCCAGTTTATTCACTAAGGTGAGTTCATAGCCCCATGTTTTACTATATCAATGATTTACAACTTTTGGGGTGAGAAACATGCATTGTTTTACGATTGGACGCAAGTGCATATTTTTACATGATTACGTGTTTGCCTAAGTAGCGATAACCCTCTGAGCCCATTATCATGAACTGTCAATTACTTTGTGTGAGCGCGAATGTTATAAATAGATCTATTTGGGATTGACATCCCCGTTCAGGTGAGTAGCGCTCACTGTGCCGGTTTACCGGACAACGGACGTATACCATGTCGGATTTAGGATGTTGCGGGTTAGAACATCATCACGGGCAATGTTGGCAATTTATATTGCAATTCATACATGTCGAGCTTCAGTGTCATGAGCTTAGGGAAACGTAATTACATTTTGTGATGTTTGCATCTGTTGCATTATCACGGGGAAAATCTTGCGGTCCTACATTACATTTTACATAAACCTATGAATTCACCAACTTTATGTTGACGTTTTAAAGCATGTTTTCTTAGGTCAATGAGGCACGAGGTTCTATGGATACATTGGGGATACTCTTTTGGGGAGTCATGCATAAAAGATTTGGAGTCATTACATCTTGGGATATTTGTTATGATCTAAAATCTTGTTATTTCAATGTTGAACAATTTAAGCCGTTGTGCTTTGTATTAAACAATTTCAATAAATTCAATGTATCGTATTTCAAACGACTCTTTTAGAGGTCGTTCTCATATCTTGTGCTATTGATCTATGATGTAACGCTCCCGGACACATTATTCCGCTGCGATCCAATTTGGGGGTGTTACATATACCCTTTTAAATTACCTTACCCTAATACCTATATATTATACTTATGTGTGCAAATTACAACCTCTTTGCATGAGGGGCAAATGATACTAGGATGTGAATGCTCATTTTTAGTTACTTGGTATTTGATGGTTTGTCAATTATTTCTAAAGTCTCGAGTTTGGAGTTATACTAACTTATGCTTTTATTATTCAAAGTTTCGATTTTGGAGTTATACTAAATTATTTTTTTATTAAACATTATAAGGGCTACTACTTGGCTTTTGCAACATGTTATAAGGACATTGGTATCCAAAGTGGGTGGATCTCATACTTATGCAAGTATTATTTGGTCATTTGGAAACTTACGTCACAAAAACCATGAGTTTATTGATCAGTGGTGTGGTGAATTGCACAATGTTACATGGATTCCTAACCCATAACCGAAGGATAACAAGAAGGGGTTCATTATATATAAATATTTTGTTTACATTTCTTTTCGTTGTTAATGCATTCAATAAATAATTGTGTATGTGTATAGTTGATTTATCTTAATTTTTTGTAAACGATATTCATAAAACAAGCCCGCTCATCGGGCGGGCTTTGCAACTAGTATATACATATATGTATATGTATATACGTATACATATATGTGTACGTATACATATATGTGTACGTATACATATATGTGTACGTATACATATATGTATACGTATACATATATATATATATATGACGAGATTAAAGTCTCGAAAATAAATACCTAGTGTGTATATACATATATGTATACATATACATATATACATATACATATAAATATAGATATACATATATGTATATGTATATATATATGTATATGTATATATATATACATATATATATATATATATATATATATATATATATACATATATAT
>BQNB010126974.1:0-19515 GCA_026074375.1 Tanacetum coccineum | reverse complement strand
GGCTTTTGTAACAAATACTTAAATAAATCCAATGTATCAGTTTAAACGACTTTTTGTGTCGTTCTTATATTATCTTGTGACACGCCCCGGACCCTTATTCCGCTGCGACCCATTTTGGGGGTGTTACAGTGCAGGTGCTTAAACTTGCTAAAGTGAGAAACAATAGAAATTAGACAATTGTCACATTCATTAACTGGGTGTTGGTTCGTGTCCGAGTTGTTGGAGGTTTTGGTTCGTGTACAAGTAGTTGGTTCGTGATTTTTAATATTACCACTTTCTTGTGTATTAGTTGTGTATCGTAGTTTAACAATTGTTTGTTAACTCGGATGTAACTTGTAATAGTGTATCACTGAATTGACGAATAAAATGTTTATTTCTATTAATAGTCTTTTGTGAAGCAAAACTATGTATCATATGTATCATATATAAATGGTTACATATCAATTTTTTTAGTGGTTGTATATTAATTTTATTGTATAAGATTTAATATCATGTATATACTATTAATTAAGTCACATGTCAATTAATATATCTAATGGTTAAGTTCACTTCTCATTTTAGCAACTTTAAGCAACTACACTATAATAACCCTCCCCTATATAAGTACTTCAGGCATCTCATGTTATATGTGTGTGACCCTTATGTCTCATAACTAGTAACCAATATAAGTTTGTATGTTTCGTCATGCACACACATTATGCCAACACGAACGACAGCTTTTTTTCCACACCCACACTCAACCAATTTTAGGGTTCTTTATTTGGACAAGAAAAAAAAGAACAACAGAGGGAAAAATGCTACGTTGGGGACGAACGAAGTATTTAATCTGTAACGGGAGCTAAACACGCTTTTTGGGGTTACCCTAGGACCAAACGTGTAATTTAATCTATCATATATTAAGTACCAAGTCAGATTCCATCTCTGATCCAATCATAATCAGATTCATATCATCACGTTGTCTTACATTGCTTCTGGCGATGGCGGCAAACAAATCACCACTATCCTACAACTTTTTCCACTACCTATATGGCCTTCATCCACCTTTGACCACATTGACCCCCCATATCACTTCACCACCGTCGCATAACACTTTAAAAAAGTGACTTGCATATCTACCCATAAAATATTCACATATTGGTTAATCCCCTTATCACTAGAAATTTCCGGTCAACATCTTTCCGGGTTAACAACCAACTCACAATATTTCATCAATGTAACGTGATATGTAACAAGTTTTATAGCTCCAAATATCCGTGATATTGAATGTCAAATGCTTGAAGGTAAGACTCGTTTATTGAATATCGATTTGTGACACCTCTAAAACACTTTGAATGTCGACTGGTTAAGCTATTTAAATATAAATATGTTTCCATGCTTTTCAGACACCATTTATGTAGCCCTAATACATTCTAGCAAAGTGGCTACTGCTGGTCCTAATGACATTTATCGAATAAAGGGGAAGACGCGATTCGGTAATGTGATTTAGTGTGCTAAACCGCATGGAAAGAGGCCAAAGATTCCTCAGCTACCCAATCTTCCAATGGTACAAACCAAGAAATGCCTATTAACTTTCGTACCTAACATTTGCCTAAAAGGCTGGTAATAGTGCAGTGTTGTGGCATAAGTGCCAATAAAAATCTGTCCAAAGTGTCAAGGAAGCATTTGAGAATGTCATTTTATGGTTTATTTCTAGGGAAGAGATGGTTGCGAGGGGGTGGGGGGGGTTTTAAAAAATTTAAAGAACGTGTGGATGTAGATATTGGTCTTGTTCGTACTATGATGCAACCGAAAGGCATTTTCTTTTTTGTAATTTCATCCAACACATGTATGGAATAAGCTTGAGAAGGAAACCATGTTGATTTGTAATGTCCATTGATTTTTTGCAAGTGTCTCCTATAGTGAATGTGTCCTAAGGATAGACATATAGAATGTAACAGTTTGCTAAACTCCATAATGTCGCTATCACGACATTCACGAAGGATGGACTGAGTGTTATAGCTACAATACTTGGTACCACAATTGATTTTAGATACTTATACAACCTCAATGTGTATGGATTCATGGGGTCGGTTCAGGTTCGCGAGAGCACTGGATGTCGGCCGGTGTGACTTGAAAGACACTCTTATTATGGACTTTGTCTAGAGATTAAAGAGTAAGGAAATATGTTGCAAATTCTATTCAAGTTGAGTACAAAGTGGAAACCAAACTAGATGTTCAAACTTGTTGTTATTTAGATCAGTTCGTTTGAACCAAATGTCCTAAGAAAAATTTGTATCACTACGTGTAGTAAGACACAAAGGAAGCTGTTATTAATAGGTGTTACCACTTTGGTCCTAAGTATCGTGTTGTCATACACCTATTGCAACCTACGAATCTGTAAGAATTCATGATACTAGCATGCCAAACGAGGATACAAACTCTACTAAGGTTGGTGATATTATTTTTGGTTCGAAAACTATGGCTTATGTGGCTAGTCCGAGTGGCATGAAAAATGTGGCTAATTATAACGAAAGGAAAATAGTGACATCGAATCCATTTGATATTCTTAATATGGTTAAAAAGGATGTTGGGGCTGCTCCAAGTGAGATAGTTTGCTCGAAAGGTGCAAGGTTGATGTCAACGTAGGAAATAACAAAGATGTTAACTTTGATAATGAAGATAGTGACGATGAAGTGATTGAAAATACTAATGAAACAACAAGTTTCATCCTCATAAACTACCTAAGGTTACTAGTTCTTTTATAGGCGAAGGTAGAAGTGGGAAGTCGAGCTTATATGATCACTGGAAGGAGACTTATAATGATAATCTATATGATGATGATGAATTCGAAGATTTAACTCCAAAGCAATTGGCATTCTGTGATGCTTTTGATATAAGGCTTCCTAGTCATACTAGACTTTAAATTATATTTGGTCTTGAGTCAAATGTTTTTTAGTGACTAGTCGTATATTTCCTTTGCTTAAGAATAGTAGTGTCTTGTTATGTTAATTAGTTTTATCGCATATGTAACGGACTAAGATGCAATGCTATGTGCTTAAATATTTTTTGAAGTAATATATTTACCTGGTGTAAAAATCTTTTAACAAAAAAACAACCAACTCAGAAATATATGTAATCGTAATATTATGTGTTATACATATCAGAAAGCCATGTTGTGTGATATACCAAAGAGCTTGTGTCACAATGGTACACTATGTTATGTGAGAAACTCTTCAACAAAATGGTTAAAGATCCAAGTCTTAAGTCTTGAACATGACATGTGAAATAGTTTTTGGTATAAATAGTGCGAGATAAACCATTCTAAAAAAATATGGGAAAAGATTAATAATTTGTATTTTTTCACTTAAGAGGGTGTTTAAAAATTACAATAACGAGAGCTACAACCCCGTGCGTTGCACCGGCTTTGTTCTTCGATTAAAAAAAATAAACTTTTGATTTCTTTGAGCCAAAGGTACAAAAATCCAGCCCATATTATGCTACAATTTTAACACAAAGCTATATAAACGGTAAGATCCCAATTTGATAAAATATTAGTCTAATCAAGTTTGTATAAAATTGTTTCAAAACACACGAATTTTGTTCTTCACAAAAAGAAGAATACTTAAACATGCGACAATTTGGTCTCAAGTTAAAACAGTTAATGTAAAGCAAATTTTTGACCCTCGTATCTTCAAGTTCACTTGACATTCATTATTGTTTGGTTTCACACATGTTGTACGAAAAGAGAAAAATAAATCAAGCACTATATTATTATTGCATGTATAATAGATGATATTTTTGTTTCAAATATGCCATGTTAATTGTTGCATGTACAATAGATTTTAAAAACAACACGTGAATATATATCTTGTATGATCTGATACAAATATCTTAAAAAATGAAAGTTACATCGGACTTGACATATGAGAGTTAATTCTAACCTACTACATCTAGCATCTTTCTTTTACTACACTTCTTTCCAATGGGTCAACAACCCACTCGCTTGCCTTGACAAATTGCAACCCTCCAATTCTTTATTTCTTTCTTTTCAAATCTTCTTCATCACCAAGAAATAACTAAGAAACCACACAAATCAAAGACAAAAAACACCCTTGGTATAAGTAAAAAACACAAACCAACACACCAACAATCTCATAAACATATAAAAAAAGTTTTACCAAGCATGGATCTTCATTTCTATGTAGATCATCATTCGTCAGTCTTCAAAGCTCCATCCCCCGTGTCAAATCTTTGTCATCTTCACTGTTAAACATCTACAACACCACAAAAAGAAATGAATCATTAGACTAACCACATCCATCACATATTTACAATAAACTAACAAAGTGAAACACAAAAATAAATTAAACAAACAAAATCACTTATGCACAAAAATAAGAAAGTGGTGGTTAGAGCTTGAGAGAAAAAACATGCAAGAATAAGAACGTGTGTATGACTTTCATGTGTTATTTATAGCTAGATATGTAACTTAAACATATTAAATAACTAGTTATAAAGAGACTCTTTTAAATGCCAAAAAAATCAAATGGACTAAACATATGGTACATGAATGCTTTACAACACTCAAAATAAGTTTATGAAGTTACAAACTTAATAATGAGATTTAAGTGAGTATTTAATATAACATTTATTATTTAATGCAAATTGTTACGAAAGACTTGCATGACATTTTGTAACTTGTACAGCTTTTACAGCCAAGGTTACAACACTTTAATACTGCACATTAAATAAGAGGATTTTGTATACACAATTAATCATGTGGGTTATTTACAAATTTCATAGCCATGGTAATAAAACTTGAAGCCTATGCAAAAATATGAGTTATGGTATTAATTCAGGCCCATCTTTAATACTGCACAATAAATATACAAACTAAATCTTATAATATAATAGATATATGGTATTTGTTCCACCAATAAATATGTATTGTGCAAAAGTCCATTAGACATAATACTACGTACTTTCATAGATGTATTTTCCAAATTAAGTCATTTAATGATAAAAAAAGACGTCATCTATCAAAGTAGTATAGATAATCTATATCTAATATTTTGAAATTCTGCTGAATCCATCGACTTTACTCTTTGATTATATGAAAATAAGCGGTTTACTGAGGAAATGTAAGCCAACTGTAAAAGGCAAGGAACCATTATTTCATAAACAACGTTTACGGGAAATCTCGTATGTGTACTTAAGGCCTTTTTGGTTTGCATAATGTTTTTGAATTGTAGTGTGTTGCGTGCGAGTAATTAGAATTTCATGTAATTAAAATTTGAAAAAATTGCATGTATCAAATTGAGTGAACACATAATGGAATTCAAATAATAATGTACTCTATCTAACACATTAAATTGAAATTATCACTCTTAAGTTAAGTTATTAAGAACAATCAAACGCTATAAGAAAAAAAATCTCAAAACTAAAAAAACCCTAAAAAGGCGATTTCTGATGGAAACTTCCGACGATCATAAATCACCCTAAAACCTTTTTGATCTACTACCTTCCTTTGTCATAATCTTGCTAAGGCCCTATTATTCGAGTAGCATCACGTTTGTGAGTGATCTCATAATGAAGTTCCTTACAAGACGATTGATTTGGAACCATATGGATTGGTTTGTTTGTTTTTAGGTGTTGTTTTGTGTCGTCGTCTTTTCGCTTTTTGTTTTTTCTAATAAAATTATAAAAAACCCAATTTTCGTGCCTTAATTTTCAATTTCCATACCCTAACTTTTCTTTAATTTTAGTTTTTGTTATTCTCCTCATTATCCGGTGTCTATTAAGGGATCACAAAGATCAAAAGAGGATGCGGTTCAGAAGATTTCTACGTCGGTGTTCGTTACTAATTTTCTAGACCAATCAAGTGCCAAGGGTCTGTGGAACGCTTGCAAGCAATATGGGTAGGTGGTAGACACTTTTATCCCTAACAGAAGATCGAAGGCAGGTAAGAGGTTTGGATTTGTACGTTTCATCATGGTCTTTGATGTGGAGCATTTGGTAAATAACATATGTACGGTGTGGATTGGTCATCATAGAATTCATGCTGATGTTTTGCTAGGTTTCAAAGAGCATCTTTGAACAACAGTAGTAATCAATTCAGTTATAATGGGGAGAAAATGAATAATACATGTGATGTTAGCAAAGATAAAGGGATAAAAGATACTTCTAATTCTTACGCTCATGTTGTTAAAGGACGTCCGCCAGTGAATGGGGAGGTAGACAGTAACCCTGCGTTGGTTCTTGATGAGTCATGTTTGAATCTACAGGACTACTCTCGATGTTTGATGGGTAAGGTAAAGGATTTTGGCTCTTTATCTAACTTGAAGGTGGTCTTGGGTAGTGAAGGTTTTGATAACATCGACATAAGATATTTGGGTGGGTATTGGGTAGTGATCGACTTCCTATCAGAGGAGGTAAAAAAGAAGTTCCAGTCCAACGTGGGCATTGGCACTTGGTTTTCTCAGCTTCATCAAGCTTCCAAAGATTTCACCATTGATGAGAGGGTTAAATAGGTAGAGCTCGAGGGAATTCCATTAAAGTTATGGTCTGAGAACACTTTTAAATGTATTGCATCCAAATGGGGGGTCTTATTACATGTGGATGATCTGGAGGAAGGATGTTTTTATAGGAAAAGAGTGTGCATCACCACGACTGGTACGTCAAACATTTTTGAGTCGTTTAAACTCATTTACCAAGGCAAGGCGTACTGGGTGCGAGCTAAAGAAGTTCCTGGCTGGGTTCCGGATTTTGTTGAACAAAACGATGAGGAAAATGAGTCTGATGATGAAAATTTTGAAGGAGAATTAAATGAAGATATTTTGAGAAATGATGAAGATTTGGAAGGGGATAATGAGATGAATGCGGTTCCTGATACTTTGTTTGAGGATGAATTATCTAAGTCTAATGGTGGAGAGGCTTTTGTTGGACAAAATGAAATGCAGTCAGAAGATCCATTTAATATTTATACCTTACTTAATAAGAAAAAAGAAGATAACAAAAAGGGTTCGAGTACAAATGATAGCTTGAAGTATCCTCCTGGTTTTACACCAAGAGAAGACATAGAAACTGATGTAGAGAAGTCTAACCAGAGGAATGGTTCTGTAAGAGAGATTGGTGAGGAAGTTAAAGTGTCTGATGATATGAAATCTGGTTTGAAAAAAATTTATCAAAGGAAAATGGTACGGAATCAGTGTGTTCGGGTCATTTTAAAAATTCTAAAACTCCTCGATCAGGTGGCTCTATATTACTTTTGATGGATGAATTGGTAAAGGTGGGACAAAGTATGGGATATAATATGGATGGGTGCATGAAAACTATAGAAGAGATTATTGAGTCGCAAGGAGTGAACGAAGTTCATCGATGAATTTTTTGTCTTTAAATATCTAAGGCCTTACCCAAAAGGCTAAAAAAGATTGGGTAAAGGAGTTATATGTGTCTAATAAGGTGAATTTTCTATCTTTACAAGAAACCAAAATGGAGACTATCGATCTTTTTGACATTAAAAGGTGTTGGGGTAATTTTGTTTTTGATTATGTTCATAGTGATTCGGTTGGTAACTCGGGTGGGATCCTTTATGTGTGAGATACCAATTCGTTCAAAAACTCAATGCAACTTTTTCGGATTATTTTGTTATGATTAGAGGTAATTGGATTACTACTGGTAAATTGCTTCTTATTATTTCGGTGTACGCCCCTCAAGAATTAACCGTAAAAAAGTTGTTGTGGGATTACATGTTTCATGTGATTGCTAACTGGAAAGGTGAGGTGATAATTATGGGGGATTTTAATGAAGTTCGTAATAAAAATGAAAGATTTGGTTCGGTGTTTAATGTGCAAGGTGTGAACGCTTTTAGTTCTTTCATTTCGAGTGCGGGATTGGAGGAGGTTCCCCTAGGAGGTTGTTCTTTCACGTGGTGTCATAAATCAGCTTCAAAGATGAGTAAGCTTGATCGTTTTCTTATTTTTGAAAGTCTAATGAGTTCGTGTCCTAATATTTCAGTGATCACTTTGGATAGATACTTATCAGATCATCGTCCAATTCTATTGCGTGAATCAAAGTATGACTACAAGGCCTATTCCTTTTCGATTTTTTCATTATTAGTTTGAAGTGGATGGTTTTGAGAAGCTTGTCAAAGAAACTTAGTCGAAGCTCCTGTGGACCCGTCTAATGCTATGTTAAACCTGATGAAAATGTTGAAGTACCTCAAAAAGAAGATCCGTGCATGGAATAATGACATGAGGAAAAACTCGAAAAACAGTAAACTTATGTTTAAAGCAAAGTTATCTGAATTGGATTCGGTTATTGAAATAGGAAACGGTAATGGTGATATTATTAATAAAAGAATGGCGGTTGTTAAATCGATTCAGGAGTTGGATAAATTGCAATCGTTGAAGGCGGCTCAAAAAACTAAGATTAAATGGGCAATTGAAGGAGATGAGAATTCTAAATATTATCATGGGATTTTAAACAAAAAAAGGAATCAACTTTCTATTCGAGGTGTATTGGCAGATGGAATTTGGATTGATAATCCCGCTTCGGTGAAAAATGAGTTTTTATCCCACTTTAAAAATTGGTTTGAGATACCTTAGGAGGCCCGTCTTAATATGAATATGGACTTTCCTTGTAAACTGACGTCAATTCAACAATCTGATCTGGAAATCAAAGTGTCTAAAGAATAGATCAAAAGGGCGTTTGGGATTGCGGGGTAGATAAATCCCCGGGTCCGGATGGGTTTACTTTCGTTTTCTATCGTCATTTTTGGAAGTTAATTAAAACTGACGTGGTGGCGGCTGTGAAATATTTCTTCAATATGGGTCCATTCCTAAAGGTTGTAATTCCTCCTTTATTACTTTGATTATGAAGATCCCTGATGCTAAAATGGTCAAAGATTTTAGACTGATTAGTTTAATATGGAGCTTATATAAAATCATTGCTAAGATTTTGGCTAATCGTCTTGGGGTTGTTCTGGGGGATATTGTTAACGAGGTTCAATCGGCTTTTGTTGCAGATAGACAAGTACTTGATGGTCCGTTTATATTAAATGAGCTTTTTCAATGGTGCAAGTCGAAAAAGAAACATTCTTTCATTTTTAAGGTAGACTTTGAGAAGGCATATGACTCGGTTCGTTAGGATTATTTGGATGACGTTTTGAAAAAGTTTGGTTTCGGAGATAGGTGGTGTGGATGGATTCAAGGTTGTCTTCGATCTTCATGAGGTTCGGTTATTGTGAATGGGAGCCACATGGAGGAATTTCAATTCTTTAAGGGTCTCAAACAGGGTGATCCATTATCTCCTTTTATATTTATTTTGATCTTAGAAAGTCTTCATATTTCGTTTCAAAGAGTGGTGGATGCAGGTATGTTTAAAGGTATTGTCTTAGATCCCTTGATGCAATTATCTCATATGTTTTATGCTGATGATGCGGTCTTTGTGGGACAATGGAGCGATTCAAATATTGATACTATTGTTCACGTGTTGGATTGTTTTTATCGTGCATCGGGTCTTCGTATTAATATGAGTAAGAGTAAACTTATGGGGATCTCTGTGGATGAGGAAAAAGTTGATCAAGCTGCTGAAAAAATTAGGTGTGCCATTCTTAAGGCGCCTTTTTCTTATTTAGGTTCGAAAGTGGGTGGGCTTATGTCTCGTATTCAATCTTGGAACGAGATTGTTGATACTATGGTTGCGCGCCTTTCAAAATGGAAGATGAAGACTCTATCGATAGGTGGAAGACTAACGCTTCTAAGTTGGTCTTAGGGTCGATGTCGATATACCATATGTCAATATTTAAAGTCCCTATGAAGGTTCTTCAACGCATGAAATCTATTCGGTGTCATTTTTTTAATGGAGCTGATTTAGGTGGTAAAAAGTCGATATGGGTGAAATGGAATAATGTGTTGGCTTCCAAAGAGAAAGGTGGTCTTGGTGTTTCAAGCTTATATGCGCTGAATAATGTGTGGAGCAATCTCAATTGGAAGATTTGATGACAAAGGTTGAGGGTGTTTCTCTTGTTACTATGAACGACAGGCGGGTTTAGTCATTGGAGGGTTCGGGTGATTTTTTCGTCGCCTCGGTTAGAGAGTTGATTGATCATAAAATATTACCAAAAGTGTCTTCTAAGACTCGTTGGATTAAAGCAGTGCCCATCAAGGTAAACATTCACGCATGAAAGGTGAGATTAGATTGTTTACCTACTAGAATTAATATTTCTCGTAGAGGTATGGATATTGATTCTATTCTTTGTCCGATATGTGGTAATGCAGTGGAATCGTCGAGACATTTATTCTTTGATTGCCATGTTGCTAGAGAGACTTTTCGAAAGATTATTCGTTGGTAGGATGTGAGTTACATGGAAGTGTCCTCGTATGAAGAATGGTTAGCTTGGATTCTAAATCATAGGCTCCATATTAAACATAAAAGATTGCTCAAAGGAGTGTGTTATGATATGTGGTGGCATATTTGGTCGTTTCATAATAAGTGCGTTTTTGGTTCGTTGATTCCTTCTAAGGCGTCGATCTTTGAAGATGTAGTTTCGCGTTCTTTTTATTGGAGTCATTATAGATGTAATGTTTCTTTTAGTTGGGTTGATTGGATAAAAAATCCTCAACTTGTTTCTTTGTAATTTTCTAGCTTCTTGCTAGTTGTCTTAATAAATTCTGTTGTTTAAAAAAAACTAGGGGGGTGAATTGTTTACCGGTTAATTAGCGTTTTAAAATTTTACTTCTAAAATTCGTTAGATCCGAGTATATGTTCAACCAACCAACAATATGAACCAACAATGTATGTATCTACAAGTTATAACTAAACAAACAATAAAAGGGAATCACGACAATATAAAGAGATGAGGGAAGGAATAATCAAACCAAGACACCAAAATTTATAGTGGTTCGGCTACGAAGCTCTTCTTCGGCCTACTCCACTCCACAAGTATCCGACTCGAGATTTCACTATGTCAACAAGCCCCATTTAGGCGGAGAAAACCGTTTACACGTTGCTTACGTTGTTTTCTGACACTAAGCTAAATGTTGAGTCCTAATCTTTGCTAGAACCAATCTACCACTTCACAAGTAATACACAATCACAAGATCCACACTATTCGATTTATACACTATTCGATTTACACAATCACACAAGATAATCAAGATAGAGATTTGGTTCTTAAAAAAAGAAAGAGAAGTCACTAGACTACAACAATTCGTTTCTTGGCGAATACGAATGTTCTTCTCTTGCACTTGATAAAAAGGAGAGGAGAGATGAGAAGAAGAGATTGGATCCCTTGAAACAAGATCAAACAATGTTAATGATCAAGAGATTTATAGAGAGAAAGAAGACTGGAAAAATTCGTGGAAAGCGGTCTGTTTTTCAGCTGAAAATAGTGCAGTATTTATAGACAGAAAAACCCAACGGTAAATGCTGGCTGTCCCGGCGGTCCCAGATATATCTAGGGGCCGCCAGGCCTATCAGGGGGCCGCCGTAGACTGACGCTCCCCTTTTTGTCTTTTAGTGAGGAAGGTTTTATCTGGTATGGAATGTTCCATTTTGGGGGGAAAACCAGATTTGAATTTATATGTTTAAATAAAATATTTCTTTTATCTAAAAAGTATTTTGTATATATTTAATTTTTGTAAAAATACTTTTGTAAAAATGTGATGGTTAAAAAAAATAATTTTCTTGATCACTAATCATGTTTAATGATTTGTTTATACATACCTTAAGTGATTTACATTTGAAATGGTAATTTACGATTAATAATTTATAAATGTATATATTTATCGTAAAGTTTTTACATTTTGTTATCTTCAAAACAACGAGAGGTCGAAAAATATAAATAACGTTTTTAGACATTATTTGTATTAAAAATCTCCTCCTTTTTGATGATGACAAAATATAAACTCATTTTATGTAAAAATAAAGTTTTCAAGTTATTAATGAGTTTTGATCTATTTCTCCCTTTTTTTGTGGAAGTCAAAAAGGATGATCGTCGAATTGTAGAGAGAAAGAAATCGACGTTGCCAAAACTTCCTCTTGATGTATGCTCCCTCTCGTTTGGGGAACCAAGGGATCGATCGTATGAGATTATTGCTACAAAACAAGGTGAGAAGTACAAGTGCAAGAATATATTCCCAACTAGTAGCAATATAGCAATTCATGCAAGTAAATCATAAAGTAGTTTCATTCATCACTTAAGAAACTCATACAATAGACATGCTAACTAAGATGAGATAGATTCATACCCCAACGGTATGAATATTACAAGATAAAGTGAATAAACATAACATAAAGACATATTAAAACATAAAGCTAGACTAGCGGAGTCTTGAAATCTAGAAGATGCCATAAGCAAAAGATGGATGACCGATTATTTTAAGAAATTAAACATATTAGAATGTTTAATTATGATAGGTTGAGAAAGGTGAGGTAGGTGGGTCATGGTTTGGTGGGGTGCTAGTTTGAGGTATGAGACGGGTGAGAATAAATTGAATGAAGTTGATTTCATTTCTCAAAGAACGGAAGTGATTTTGAGTGTACATACAACAAAGACAAAAGCTTGAGTGAAATTTAACTTGAGCATTGGTAGGAGGATGTATCACGGGTGATGGTGGTGAAGGTGGTGCATGAGAATAGGCATTAGGTGTGTTTTGAGTTTGAGATTCAAGAATGGAGGAGATATTGTGAAGTTGGTTAATCATTTGGCTTCTAAGTAGATTGTGGGAAGGTGGTGAGGGAGATTAAGGATTGAATCTTGGAGGAAGTGAAGGTGAAGCATTTTAAGAAGGTGGAGATTTTGATATGAGTGTTGTCCGCCTCCAAACTTATCTTATCGACATTCTAGGTTTTCTAGAAAAAATTAAGGGAGGGTTTGAATACGACATTGATGATGAAGGTGAAGAGGACAAGGAAGATGAAGAAGGTGATGGTGAACTGTAAGAGTAGTGTGATTTAAATAATGGAAGAGATGTGATAGAATGGCAAAGCATGGCTTGGATAGAAAAAGATGCAAATGATGGTTTGGCTAAAGAGGGAAGTGCCAGCTTGAAGCTATAGGTAAGAGGGTAAAAGGTGTAGAAAAAGTGGCAAGACTGCAAAATTCGTTCCCTCCTGTTGGCGGTCCCATAAAGGGATTGACGGCCCCATATATATTTAGGGGCCGCCCATGCTTTATGGGGGCCCTTTTTTGGAGAACAAAATTTTCCAGTTTTAACCCTCTTTTTGTTTAGTGGCAGAAGCATCTTCTAAATTCAAGGATCAACTAGTCCTAACTTAATAATAGAGTTGCAAGGCTAAACATGCATCTTCTAACTAAGCAAATAATTATCAAACATGCATGGAATTTTCATATAGTCAAGAAGGTCACATAATGATAAGCTAAGAGATTGTTGGATGATAAAATTAAAAGGATCACCCAAGGCACTTGTGATTGCCTTCTACAACTATAAATCCTAAGAGATAGATAAATGTTAAAGTATAGTGCATTTAAAGATATAAGTAGTAGTACTAATAGAAGATAGCTAAAATATTCCAAGCATTGTTCATTTCTTGTTTCCCTTCATCATGTTCTTTAGAGCTTTTTTGATTGACCTTAACCCTTTCCAGTGTTCATTTCGATGTTGAATTTGGTGGTTTATGATTTTGGTTTGGTATGAGTTTAAAGATTGACTTTCATGGGGTAGGTTTTCAACGAATTTGGGGACAACATTTGACAAAGAGTTAATGAGTTGAGGTAATGAAGGAGTGCTAGAATGAGAAGATTCTTCAACATTTTCATCTAAGTGATGAGAAGAGGATGAATGATTAAGAGCGGTGGAGGAAGAGCTAGGTTTTGAGTCACAACGTCTTTTCGTGCCATGATCCGATCGCATCTTTCGCTCATAATGAGGAGCGAGTGGATGCATGACTCGATCATACAAGATGTAGCGATCAATTGCTAACTCGGGAAAATTAGACGCGACACGATTGAACAATCTAGTTAGAAGCATTCCATAAGGTAAGAGTTCCTTAGGTTTGTTTTGAGTTCTTTCCATTCCTTTGAGAATGAAGAATGCTAAATTGTATTGAGTGGAGGTTTCTATGCAATAAAGCATATGACAAAGACACGCAGGGACATGATCCCGATGACCTCCTAGATAAAATAAATTTTCATAAAGATTTCAACCCATAATTTCATATGGCTTTGAATTTCGCGAGTTTAAATTTCATTTTCATTGACCACAACCATTTTCTTATTACGAGTACGAGTTACTTGACCTTGTCGAGGAGTTTTAATAAGAGACTTTATGACCCTTGGAGAAGGAGGAATGGTTTTATAAAGACCCTTTGACGGAGTACTTATTGCCAAGTAATCAAGTGACCACATGTTGGTGTATTAGACGTGGCCTTCAAATGGAATTTTTAAGATATGACCGAACTCTTCGACAGTGAGGGAAAAAGACTTTGAATGACAAAGTTGACAACAAAGTGTCCTTTAGAATTATAGTCAAAAGTGAGTTGGCTATAAAACTCAAGAACAAATCGAGGAACAATTTGTTCGTTTATGTTCACAAAACATTCAAAACCAATTAACTCAAATTTGGCAATAAGATGACCCATGTTTTCAAAATTTTGACTTCCAACCCGACCCTCATAAAAGTATCATTTTTCTAGACTTGCAATGGTGTTTCGAAATGGTTGATCAAATTCATTTGATATGAGTGGAATGTAGTTGCAGGTATTTTAGTGATCTAGTCTGGTGATTCAAGGCATTGTCACCTAAAATAAAAACAACCAAAATCATATTTTATTATCTTATACTTGTATTGTTATTTCGATCTCGTGCCTAGTGTGTGCCTATATGTAACAAATGTTGAGTAACGGTTAACTCGACCTAGAAATAAAAACCTAAGAGTTAACCCAAACGCTCCTTAATTTAATTTTGCTCACCCAAACATGTCGAAAAATACATATGAACTATATATCTTGACTTTTGTTCATGAGATCATTATGCATGTATGCAAAAACTTTTTTAGAGTGTATTAACAATGCATAACAATAATTTTATTGTGATCCTAACGTGAGTGATTTTGAAAATAAAATTGGGGTTTTGTGCAAAAACAATTTTTGACAAAACACACTTCAGTCTTGCAAATCCTATGTCTAAAGGAAGCATATTAGTTAGACATTGTATTCTATTAGTCCTAATTGTACATAATTGCAACAATAATGAAAAATCCCCAATTTCAATTTTTTTTTGTGTTCATCATGAACCCTAAACACAGATTAAAGAAAATAGATAAAATGACTTACAATTGATGATCATTGTGGTGTTAGGATTGATTATAAATGTTGATTTGATCTTCAATTAGTGTTTTAATGGTTGATGTTAAGTTTTGGTGGTTTTTGGGTCGTGGTTCGTCAATGGTGCAAGAGAAGGAGTGTTTGTTTTTTGTGTTTTCAAAACTTGAAGGTGACAGACATATGGTCTCACTGGTGGTGGTCCTATATCGATATAGGGGCCGCCCGTTTTAATCCGGGGGCCGTAGAGATATGGGGGCCGCCCTCAGGTGAGTGATTTTGGACTGAAATTTGACAAAAAATTTATAAAGAGGAGTGACGTTTTAATTTGCATTTCGCGAATTAAAAATGCTCAAAGTACTTCGGACGAAGTTTTTAAGTTGTCACGACACAGAGTGGAACACAGACTAAAATCGAGACAAAAGAAAGAGAAGACGATTTATGGAATGTGTTCCATCATTCCTAAACCAAGATGTAGATAGTTAAACGATTCATGTTTAAGGGGTTTTATAAGAATGTCGGCGATATGGTCGACGGGTGACACTTTTTCGATAGAGATATGTCCTTTATGGACATTATTACGAAGAAAGTGGTGACGAATTTCGATGTGTTTGGTTCGAGAGTGTTGCACCGGGCTTTTACTAAGGTCAATCGCGCCTTTATTGTCGCACATGATCGGGACATCATCATGTCGAACGTCGTAGTTGATAACAGCTTGTTTCATCCATAGTGCTTGTTGACATGCCTTTCCGGCGCTTACGTATTCGGCTTCGGTAGTGGATATAGCAAGAGTGGTTTGTTTCTTCGAGAACCAATATGTCAAACAACATCCCACGAACGTACAAATACCGCTAGTGCTCTTTCGGTCCACATAATCTCCCGCATGATCAGAGTCGGCATACACTACATTTTCTATGTTGGTCCCCTTAGGATACCATAATCCTAAGTACGTAGTGCCTTTAATGTATCGGAAGATACGCTTAACCGCTTCAAGGTGAGAGGTTTTGGGAGCCTCTTAGAAGCGGGCACAAAGGCAGAAACTAAACATGATATCGGGCCTACTTACCGTTAGGTATAATAAACTACCTATCATGCCTCGATACTTGGTACTATCTACCGACTCACACTCTTCGTCTTTCGCGAGTTTAGAATCAGAGGACATAGGGGTTTTCATTGGCTTAGAATCTTCTAAGACAAATTTCTTAAGCATTTCTTTAATATACTTGATTGATTAAAGAATATACCATCTTTCATTTGTAATCCAAGGAAGAAGTTGAGTTCACCCATCATGTTTATCTTGAACTCGTCATGCATGATTTTGGAAAATTCATCACACATGTCTTGACAAGTTTAGCCGAATATAATGTTGTCGACATATATTTGAACGATGATGAGGTTTGAACTTTTCTTCTTGGTAAAAAGTATGTTATCTAACATTCCCATTTTGTACTCATGTTTAATAAGAAAAGCTTTTAATCTATCATACCAAGCTTTGGGTGCTTGTTTAAGACCATATAAAGCTTTCTTAAGTTTATAAACATGATTCGGTTTCTTAAAGTCAATGAATCCTGGAGGTTGTGCCACGTATACCTCCTCATTGATAAAACCGTTCATGAATGCACTTTTTACATCCATTTGGAATAGCTTAAAATCTAACACACAAGCATAAGCTAATAGTATTCTAATAGACTCAAGTCTAGCAACTGGGGCATAAGTTTCATCATAATCGATGCCCTCTTGTTGATTACAGCCTTGAGCAACTAACCTAGCTTTATTTTGAGAGATAATGCCATTCTCATCTAACTTATTTCTAAAAACCCACTTAGTTTCTATGATTGTCATATTCCTAGGTTATGGAACTAACTTCCAAACATTATTAGCAATGAATTGATTTAATTCTTCTTTCATAGCGATTATCCAACTTTCATCTGTTAAAGCTTCATTTACATTCTTAGGTTCTATAGTTGATATAAAACAAAAGATGTTACTTTGGTTTTGGGCTTGTGACCTAAGAGTTCTTTGGTTAAGGTTTCCTATGACATTTTCTAATGGATGGTTTCTAGATTCCTTAATATTGACTACTTCGTCAATCTCTAAAGTTTCATCCTCAATGTCATTTTCTAAGATTTTCTTTTTGGAAACCTTAATTGCTTCTTCTTCATCTAAGTCATCATCTACCAAGGGTGATGTCTTAGAGAGTGGAGGAGTTTCATCGAATGTCACGTTGAGTGATTCTTCGATTTTCCTAGTGTGTTTATTAAGGATGATGTAGGCTTTACTATTTTGGGAGTAACCTAAAAAGATACCTTCGTATGACTTTGGGTCAAACTTAGTAAGGTAGTTTTTAGTGTTTAAAATGAAGCACTTGCTTCCAAACACTCTAAAATAATCAAGAGTAGGTTTCCTACCTCTCAATAGTTCATAAGGTGTTTTTCCTAGGATGGCTCTAATTAGGATTCGGTTAAGAATGTATGTTGAAGTATCTACTGCATTACACCAAAACTTTTGAGGTAACGATTGTTAGGAATACGAAAGTATCGGTCACTTCCATAAATATCGTTAGACAGTTCGTTAAGTAATATTTGGAAACTAGATAGGCTAGATAAGCAAAAGCCCATGGACCTAAGCCTATGGACGGCCACTTAAGTGGTATATAAACCCTTTCCATGCCATGGAAAGGGTGTTGGTTGTTCATTTTGTTTCACATAGTAATCTAACATTCCTTTCTTACTTTCTCTCTCTAAGTGTTCATCTAACAACCTCTCTTTCTCTATCTAAACCCTAGATCGAATCCATACCTTGTGTGTGTTAAGATATCTTACATTTGGTATCAAGAGCCATGTGGTGTTTGTGAAGGTGTTGTGTGCGTTTCTCACCCTTGTTTACTCGTGTATGTTTGGTTCGAACCATACAAAAGATATTCATATTTTGTGGGTTTAAAACCATAAATTTTGCTACTTTCTACTTTATTTATCTTAGTATAGGCTAGTTATACAAGAAAATCTTTAAAAAACTATCAAAAACTCTATCTTTTTGGGGTTTTTTTTTGTTCGAACAAAGGTTTTGTACCAAGAATCTTGATTTTAATTTTTTTGTGTCAAAAACGTTAAAGTTTGTGTTTTTAAGGTTCTAATAGTCTTAGATAGGTAAGAAGTACAAGAAAAATCGGGTAAAAACGTCAAAAAGTGAGTCTTTTTAAGATTTTTAGTTTTTGAGTTTCGAAGTGTATTAGGTGATTTATACGTAGGGGCGATTTATACGTAAATATTCAGGCGATTTATTCGTATATTATTGGGCGATCTATACGTATATTAGTAGGCGATTTATACGTAAATCTTTAGGCGATTTATACGTATATTATTGGGCAAATTATACGTATATTATTGGGCGATTTATACATAAATCTTTAGGCGATTTATACGTTGTTTTCTTGGGCGATTTTTATTTTTTTTCTCTTGGGCGATTTATACTTCACTTTTCTGGGCGAATTATACACTTTTCCATTAGGAGAATAATACACTTTGCTTGGGAGATTTATACGTTTTGCTTGGGAGAATTATACGCTTTGCTTGAGAGATTTATACGCTTTGCTTGGGAGATTTATACTCTTTTCTTAGGAGAATTATATGCTTTGCTTGGGAGATTTATACGCTTTACTTGGTAGAATCATACACTTCCATTAGGTGAATTATACGGTTGTTCTTTGATTTGTAAAATCCCATGAAAATTCATTTTCTGGGTTTTATCAAGAATTGTAAAATCTCGTGTATTCCAAAGACTCAAACACATTAATAAAATCTCACTTTAACACAACAACCTCCAATCACTATACTATCATCTTTCATCTTATCACATATCAAATCAAAATGGATTCAATGATTCCAATTGGACAAAAGAATACTCTTGCTGAGTACATGATACTCTCTGGTGCTGACAATCGTCTACCAATGTTGGACAAAGACCTGTATGATTCTTGGAAAAGTATAATGGAACTATACATGCAAAACAGAGAGCACGAAAGAATGATACTTGAATCAGTCGAACACGGTCCACTCATTTGGCCTACGATTGAAGAAAATGGGGTGACTATGACAAAGAAATATGCTAAATTGTTTGCTACAAAGAAAATCCAAGCTGATTGTGATCTCAAGGAAACTAATATCATTCTTCAAGGTCTACCATCTGATATCTATTCACTTATTAATCATCACAGAGTTTCCAAGGATCTATGGGAAATAATTCTACTACTTA
>BQNB010126973.1:0-19515 GCA_026074375.1 Tanacetum coccineum | reverse complement strand
ACAATTATTATATATTAGGTGAATGTGTCATTTCGAATTTCAACCATGGATCAACGTTTTGCAAAATTCTATGCTTCACGTTCCACCCGAGAATAATGAGTTTGAAGGCGAGATCATCCCATGTAGCGACTTTCGTCTCGGCACATCCCAACCTTGCGGCTAAGTGACCAGGCTTTTGACACCCTACAGAGACTAGTATCGGGACTCACGGACCTTTGGTTTCAAAAACTCTTAGGTTTCCTGTATACACATAGCTTATTTAGAAAAACTTAAAATGAAATAGTCTTAGTTCAAAAGCATATTTAAATTTAAGAAAAAGAGATTTTCTCTAGATTTATTAACTCACATTTACTACACTTAATATAATTACACATTTTTATGGAAATCCTCGACCTTTTAGAAGGCTGCAACATCGGTTGTAAGCCGGCAAGATGCAACAAACTTTTATTAGTCTCGGATTATTATTCTTACTATGGGCTTTCTTTAGAAGGCTGCAACATCGGTTATGAGCCGGCAAGATGCAGCAAACTTTTATCAGCACACAGTTTATATTATTACCTCTTTTTTTAACACTTTATATTACCACGATATATAGAGAAAACTTCCTTTTAGAAAATTTAAGTATAAATTTGAACTAAAATTATTGATATCGACTATACTTCAAAAATTGTTGATTTAAGTTTAATTTTCAAAAATAGCACGTATTATTAGTCCGGTTAGAAGCTTATGGGAGAAAAAGCCACAAATTACACACATGAGCTCTTAAGATTTCCAAATAATCCTTGTTTAGCATCCAACTCATAATTAACTCTATCATTTTTCGTTCTTCGCGAAGATCCGCGAACGCTTAGTCTAAAAGTTAAGGAACAAGCTAGAGCTCAACACGCTCGATCGAGTCAAAATTTATTCTTATTCTTGAAAATTTTTAAATATTCTTATTCTTGTGACAAAACACTTATTTTATTTTTGAAATTTTTAAAATTTTTTCATTTTTTTGGTATTTTGGTGGTAAAAACGGGATTACGTGAAAACAACGACTGCAGGCACAATCAAATCGAAGATCCCCCCATACTAGAATTAAACATTGTCCTCAATGTTTTTAGAAGGGTCTCTACGTCACTCTAAAGCCGTTTATGAATTATGCTAAAGATAAACGTTAGTCGATAAGATTTGGATATTGGATTCCCAAATGAAGCTGAGGATGTAAAACTCGAGTGAATGAAGGACAAAACCGCGAGCACGAGAGTCATCACAATCCGGGAAATCCTGGACAATAAACCACAAAACATAAAACATGGGAAAGGCAGAGGCGAGCCTCCTTACATAAAAAACCCTTATTCATTACTACTATTAATATAATATTAGGATAAGCATGGGTTGCCACCCACGAAACGCCTTGTTTTTGTTACCGAGTCTTGAGCCTGACTCGATCCCCCATACTTGAGCTGGTCAAGGAGGATAGAAATGGAGAAACGGGACATCCAAGATAGGAATGTCCTCTCCATAGATCAACATTGGGCTTTTTTGATGAAAAAGCTTGAAAGGTTTAAAGCCCCGATATGATGAAGAAGAAGGAGATTTCTCCTTCGAAGCAAGGACACCGTGATTGAAAACTTTGACTTCATTTTTGGATGAAAATAGGAGTAAAGTATCAATCACGGGGGAAAGAGTAGCAAGAAATCTCGTGGATTCGACTTCAATGCATATCCCCGGATCGTAATTCTTGTTTCTATCTCCGGAAGAA
This sequence comes from Tanacetum coccineum, assembly GCA_026074375.1. Taxonomy (NCBI): domain Eukaryota; kingdom Viridiplantae; phylum Streptophyta; class Magnoliopsida; order Asterales; family Asteraceae; genus Tanacetum; species Tanacetum coccineum. Next base: position 17,771 of record BQNB010126973.1, on the reverse strand, counting down.
GAAGAAACATCAAGATCGGATCCGAGATCATTAGAAGGAATGAAGTCGAAATCCAATTGAAGGGCAGGATAGGTGGGCAAAATATTAGGCACATCAACGGGGATGTCTTCCACCACATCATCATCACTCTCAATACCCGGTGGTATTGAGTCATCCGAACCGGGAAATATATCGATCTCTTCCCTAAGAGAGTCACTACCCTCAACGGGGATAGGAAATGTGGGAAGAGACTCGATGATCGTATCAGAATTAGCTTGAAAAGCTTCCGGTAGCCGGGGATATGAATTATCATACAACAATCTCTCAATAAAACGAATGTCTTCCTCAAGATCAAAGTCGGCTTCATTAATTGCCGATGGAATTAAATCATTATGAGCGAGTTCACCGGAGAACTGCTCGAGAAGAGAATCAATCATAGAAATGATCGAAGCATCAATCTTAACAGAAATGATTTCTTCATCGAAAAGAGGGTTCGAATAAATTTCATTCAGAACGTCCTCATCAGAAAATGACTCGTCGTCAATAGAGGAGAAATCGTCGTTAGCATCAAAGAGAAGATTTGAGAAAGTCGTAAAATTATCACAAATGGGCATATCACACTCACTTTCGATATCGAAGAAATCCTCTGACTGACTTAGGTTTTGGACAAGGTTCTCAACACTAGACTTTATGAATTCGTTCGATTCCATTTCTGGAATTGTGTCAAGATGCTCGTTCTCCATTATGAGAGAGTCAACGGGCTCCTCGGTTGATAAAGCGGGTGTGATTGATTACATTACTTTTCTTCGAGAAAGATAAGTGTGGGGAAGAAGAAGAAACTTGGACTCGGTTCCGAAATCGGGTGATATTGCTCCACTCAATATATATCATGATACGGAGGAGATCTTTGGTTTTAATCAAGAGTTAGCAAGTTCTCAGTAATGTCTATCCTCCGGGATCAAAGATATCATCATTAAACTTCCTAGTGCGAGTTAAATCGGTATGAGAAGAGAAAGGAGAAGTGGGATTGCCACTTGGATGATTTGCTACAAACAAATCTTCACGATAAAATCCACTGTAAAACATTGTAGACATCAATCATGGTTGAATGATTGCTGATTAGTGGTGTGGGTTTCGTATGAATAGCTGAAGTGTCATTTCTCATGTTCAAGCTTAGTTCTTTCATTACCGTCATGGAAATCATTTATTCTTTTCCCATTAACGACAATCAAATCACGAGCGTCCGTAAGAAAGGTCTTCCCAAATAAAGGGGGACACGAGGATCGTTTTCATAATCAACAATGACAAAATCAGCAGGAAATGTGAACTTTCCAACCGGAACAAAGACATCTCTTGCAATTCCTTTCGGAGTGCAAATATCACGGTTAGCAAAGTTCAAGAGTCGAAATGGGAGGAAATAGAGCCGGGTACCTAAACGTCTTTCCAAACCGAGAGTGGCGATCAAGTTTATGCTAGCACCTAGATCTGCTAGGGTCTTGTACTTGACTCCTAAAACCAACGGACTAGCAAAATTTCCCATGGTCTCTAAGCTTTTCGGGTAGCTTCTTAAGGATAACCGCTGAGCAATTTTCATTGAGGGGTGTGTTTGCCAATTCAATAAGTTTCTCCTTGTTGGAAAGGAGAGACTTAAGCATCTTTTGATATTTTGGGATTAAAATCAATGCATCAGCAAGAGAGATATTGATGTGAAGCTGTTTAAACATTTGCCAAAATTTTTAGATTTGGACTTCATCTTTTTCTTTTTTCTTTTTCTTGATTCATTCATTGACGATAAGGCATACTGAGTGGATAACGAGGATCCCTTTGGTGAATCACAAAATTTCTTTGAGAAGGAGGTTTTACTTTTTAGACTTAAGGAGGTAGGACCTTAATGGTATACTCATCATGTTTTTCCCGGGACCCGTTAAAGTATCCTCTACAACGTTCATCCTCCGAGTCGTGCTTACAATGGAGGAGGCCATGGGAATGTAGTTACCATCAAGACAAGACCACTTCGAGTGATAGATGGCCCCCCCCCCCCCTTATGTTTATTCCAAAAATCACCCATCGGGTTAGCCAGCGGTGTTTGCTTATGTGATAGATCCCTAACCCGAGTAGAACGTGTTCATTTGAAAGAAACTAGCCATCATGTTCTTAAGCTCATTTGTTTGATTTGACATTGAAGCTTGAATTGAAGATTACATTTCATTCCTTAACTCATTTTTCACATTATTAATTTGAGTTTGCATGGCTTTTATATTAGCCTCATTTGTTTTCTTAAATTTTTCCAACTCACTTAACGGAACACTTTGATTTTGTTGAATTAGGACTGATAATATACGCCCCCCCGCATTTTGAATTGAAATTGTTTTCCTCGGTATATATCCTTTAGGTTGGCTAAAACGTTGTGCTTATTTTGCTTTTTGTTGAACAAAACCCGGTGTCTTGTTGAATAACCACACTTTGAGATGAAAACCGGCATTACCCCTGATTGTAGTTACCCGCGGCTGCTGCAACGTATCCTTGGATATTATCTTGATATTCTGGGAAAGTGTTGCCATCGGCAGCGAGACACTGATAATAAGGATGAGGACCACCGCAAGTAACACAAATCTCCTCAACAGCTTTTACGAAAGCTGGAGGTAGGGTAGCTTGAAATTGTTTTTGAATAAGCCTTTCAAAGCGATATGTCACATCACTCGTTAGCTTGATATACTGCAAGAGTAATTTTGCTGATATCGAAGAAGAAGAAATACCAGCACAGATTCACTTAAAAACAACCGATTTGTTTCTGTGACTTATGCGGACCTTGATTGCATTCGATAATCATCACACAGTCTTGAGTACTTCTTTCCAATAGATTGCCACCGCGCGGAATCAAGGAATCTGGTCAGAAGGTTTTAAGGCATTGTAGAAAGTTATCAAGATGGTAAAATTCGGTGAAACCATGAATGAAGGACAAGGCACGAAGGAGAACTATGTATCTTCTATCCCCTGCCTCATGAACGATACGTTCAACCTTCTGTTGAAAATTTATATTTCATTTGCGACGGTTTCTCGTTCTTGAGGGGGAAAGAGAATCATTAATTAAGTTTGGACACGAATCATCCCAATTGTGATAGAACATGGGGGGGGGGGGGGGGGTTCTTTTCAGCCACCGGTGGCTGCCCCGCAAAGAGAAAAGGAAAAAGCATAAGCTTAATCGTATGATCGGCACATCCAAGTCATTTGATTGTGGAAGTTTTACTTTGTTTAACCAACGATTGGTGGTCATAGAGGATTGTCCTTTCCTCATCCGGAAGAATTGTCCGATGCATCATATTAATGCGAACTGTGCTTAAGCATCGAAAATTCTCAGCAAGAATGGGTGAACCACGATTGCCTCCGCATAACCCTCGTAGGTTGCACATAGCAATTCCTTAATAGTACGTTGATCGGCCCCATCGTAACTACGGTGATTCTTCAAGAGCGAACGCTTCGACTCTTGTGATTTGAACGTCCTATGTTACGACGATACGGGTTTGAAGTGGTTGGATTCGAAAAGAACAACCAAGTATATTATAAGAAAGAACGGTAACGAATTGCACGTAAAAAGATTAAAAAGAAAAAATATTATTGGTTTTTTTAGTTATATTCACAATATATTTTTACTGGATAAAACGAGATCGAATAACTTTAAACCAGTAATCCGACAAGCTTCACGGTAGCTCTTTTAAAATAAAAACCAGACAAAGAGGAGCGAGGAGTATGAAAGCGCGAAGCTATTAAAAACCTTAACTCCTATAGGGTCGTAGTTCTTTGAACAACCCTCCTATACCCCCTCTTCTAGTATTGTTTAAACTTTTAAAGTTAGACCTTACGTACCGCTAGTGACACAAAGGCAAGTTTTTGAATCATTTGTTCGGGAACTTATTATAGTAATGCACAATATGCAAGCATTATATTGAATATGATTTTTATTTCATGACTAAGACAATTTTTTTATGTTTTTGATTTATCTTGATTTTTTTATACTAATAGCTAATAAAAGAACGAAATGAAAAATATTTTTGGGTTTTTTATATATTTAATAGAAGCAAATAATCCACAAACGGGAAGAAACTATCACAAGGGAAGGGTCTCAAAAAACTAATCTACAAACTAAACGATACAACGATTACACCTCCCCTGCGACGGACACCAAAAATTTTATATTGTGTTCCTTTTTGTATATATAAATATAAATACGTAAGGATAAATATCAATAGTAAGTATTCCAAGAGGCTTTTAAAAGATTCGCTTTTATCCAAAGCACAATCCCTCAAAACCTACCCGGAGTCGTAATCCCGTCGAGGTGCAAATTGAAAATCGAAGACGTTTGTGATCGTGCGTTTGAATGGGATTAAGAAGATTTTTGGTTTTGGAAACTAATTCTACAATTAAAATGCAAAAACGAGTAAAGAAAACCTAAAAACGAAAGCTAAAAGCGATTTAAACTTAAAAACGAGAACGGGGTTCGAAACCCGTTCTTTAAAAATCAAATTTTTACAAAAATAACCCTACGAGTGCAAAACTATTTTTCCTAGGTGCAAAATGATAAAAGAAAATTTTGAAAAAAAATAATTATATTTTTTTGACTTTTTAATAATTTTTTATGAATTAAAAACGATTTTAAAAAGAAAAATTAATTAAAAATATTAAACTTAAATGGAAAATTCTAAAAAAATAAGGAAAAGTACTTTAAGATGTGCTGAATGCAAGAAAAATAAAAGGAAGTTACCAGCTTATTTGAATAAGCTGGTAATAAGCTAAAATGAGCTTATAGGCTTAAAAGGCTAAATCACTATATTAAATAAATAATGCAAACATAGAATGAAAAAGACCCAAGGGCGACTTGTTAGCAGAGAGTGTGTGTGGGGCGTTGGTATGAAAGGGGGAGGTCTGGGGTTCGAGCCTAGGCCTCTCCTTTTTGATAAATATATATATATATTTTTTAAAAACTTATAAACCTGACAAAAATAAGCAAAATTAAAAAAGCAAATTTTTTATGAAAAGTTAAAATAAGCTGTAAAAATAAGCAACAAAGAGGGCAGTTTGCTTATTATTACACTAAGGCAAAATAAGCTAGTCTGCTAAGCCACTAGAGATAAATTAAGCTAAAGGGACTCAAAGTTAAGCTAAAACAAATAAGTTATGACACCTATTAAGCAAGTCTACACTAAAATAAGCAATTAAAACAAGCAGATAATCAAAAATAAGCCAATAAGCAAAGGGTCAAAAATAGCATACACAGCAGCCTATGGGACAATCTTGGGGCTTATTTTTAAGCAACTATAAAGATCCTTATGGATATTCAGCTTATATCACCTTAAAGCCTAGCTAATGGGCTATCTAAAACTGCAAAGAAAAGTGAGTTTGAATAAAAAATAAGCAGAGAAAAAGAGCTATGAAAATGGCTGTCACAAACAACATATGCTGATGTTGATTTTGAAAAAGATAATGGGCTGTTTTGAAAAAGATAAGCAGGCAAATAAGCTCAAAAATAAAAGACAAGTAAAAACAGATGGACACAAGCTCCTAATGAGCTTGTGCACCAATTTTCAAAGGCTAAAAACTATTTTAAGGATATGATAATTAGGTTTGAAAAAGGGGCTCTTAATACTTGAAAACACTTGATAGAAATGACAGATTTAAAAAAAAAACACAAAAGTAGACTCAAAGGTAAACTAACCTACTGCATTGACACTAATAAAAGGCACGAAAACAAGCTCAAAAAATGATCTTGGAAAGCCTTAATCAAATAAGCCCCTTGGGATTGTTTTTGTTACCAACAGTTTTAAAGGGCAAATAGGAAAACTCAAAAATAAACTTTTAAAACTAAACCACTTTTAAAAACAGCTTACAAACCACTTAAATATGCTAGCCAAAAGAAACCAATGTGACCCAATAGGTTTTGAACCTAAAATGACCCACTTTGGGTCTTGACCCAAACACCCCTTAAGTTTTTCAAAGTTAATTTTAAAACAGTTTCACAAAGATTTAAACAAGGAAGTTTGAAAACAGATAAAAAGTAAACACTAATGAGCAATAATAAACAAAAAGCACAAAGCAATAAGCACTTAAATAGACAGAATAAGCAATAAGCAGTTTCAAGCAAATATAGGCAGTTTTCAAGTAAAACTTAAATATAAGACATATAAGCAACTAAGTAAGACAAATAAGCATTAATAAGATAAATAAGCAGGAAAAAGAATGAATAAGCCAGAAATAAGCAAATGAACAGTGAAAATAAGCAAAAATGAAAAATGAAGCTTACAAAGGGTCCAAGCTTAATGGCAATGAAATAAGCTCTCAAACTAGCTTATACACACCTATATGCTTACCATAAGCTCTAAACCAATGGCCATCCCTTATAAACCATGCTCCTTGCTTCTTGACAGATTCTTGATATATTTTTTTTGGATTTTTGGCTTTTTTGACAGATAATGAAAATGAGCTATTATATAAGTTTTTAATGGTTTAAAAACTTGGATAATGGCTTAACAAACAGTATTTAAAAACAAGTTAAGGTAAATGACAGTAACTTAAAGGAAAAACAGTAAATTGCTTAAAAGTAAATTGCAAATATTTAAAAGACTGAATTTAAATGACAAGTATTGAAAGACAGTTAAATTAAAATTGCAATATTGAAAAATGGTACAAATTTGTGAATACAAGCTTTTGCCTTCTAAACACTAAAATTCGACAAAAATTCATAAGCTACAAGTGACAACTATTTATACTAAAACTTGAGCTTGAGGCTGTGTTTCTTTGGTGAGATACTTCAACAGCTGTGCTTGTTGTGTGAGAGGAAAGCACAAATCAATCTTGGCCTTTAATCTTTCTTGGTCCCCAAGCCGTGTGATCTTAGCCCTTCTTTTTTTTGTAGCCAATGGATGCATTAGGGATTGCCAAGCTGTCATTTGGCAGCTTATGGGGTGGGGATAGGAGGGGAAAGTGACAGGTTTGGCTAGGGTGAACAGTAAACGAGGAGGAGGGGACAGGGATAATGAAACAGTGGGTCAGGTTTGTATGTGGCGGGAAATTTTTATAAGGGGCAAGGTAAAAACTTTGGGAAGTTGGCAAAAAGGACCCTTCATAGTTATACATGTGATTGCAAATTCAGTCCCTTGTGGTGTGATAAAGGTTAGGGACATTGGCAGATTTGGCCCTCAAGAGTATATATGTTCATTTCTGGGATAGTCCTTGTGGTAACTAACAACGTTAGTGTTAAAGGTTTAAAGACTTAACAAAAGTTAAGTCATGGATTGGGCTTATTCTTGTTCATTGGGCCGGGTATGATTAATATGGACATTGGGCTTTTCATTAAACTTGGGCTTGAAAAGTCTTAATATATTATACTAATGGGCTGACCCGGCCCATTAGATGGGTTTCTGGTGGGCCCATTAAGTAAATACTTCTTTACGGCTATATTGGCTTTTGACCGTTGACTTTTCGGGTGTTGACTTGACCTTTTGTTTTCTTTAGTCTTTGATTTTACTGTGTCTATTTTCACGCTCTTCCATTCCGTGCCTCGGTTTTGTCCGTTTTTTGCTTGATGGTTTCGTTCTTAATGTCTGATAGTCCGTACCCTGGCACAAGATAAGTGAACAGCAATACAAATACAAAATATTTTTGGTACTTTTTGGTTCATATACATCCTGTTTTGGAATGAAAACGGTATGTGTTAATTAACACAAACCACCGAATGAGGCTATTGATGTCCGGTTTGAAGGATAATGTTTTTTTTGTTGTTGTGTTGTTTGAAGAAGTCTATCATCTGAGCCGTAGGGATCCTTTCGTGACTCTTAGTAGTTTAGTTTCATTAGTAGTACTTATTTTGTAATCACTAAAACTAATCCTCATTATGTTAGACTTGATGCTATTGGTTGTAACGATTTGTATAATTTTGTGACACAATGCAACTATCTATTAACTCTTCTGTGATGAATAATGAATGGCTATCTTTTAATTACTACTTGATGTTGTGTGACTGCGGTTGTGATTGATTTGTCTTTGTACCATGTTATGAGTATATCATGTTATGAATGGTATCAAGATGTTTTATGTGGAGACGTGATATAATCTTGCCTCAAATCTGCAACCTTTGACTCAAGCTGCCATTCGGCGAATGATCAAAGAAAGTGTTTACTGCGCTATCGCTACTGAGGCGGGGCAAGACATGTAAATCTGTGAATAATGCTAGTTGATTGGACAAGCTAGGGTCAATGTTACCGCACCTGTTTGTTCGAGAATGCACAATTTGCTTGGATTCATGAAGTGTAACCTCTGATAATTTATGTGTACCGAAGGAGCTGTGAGCTTAAGTAGATGGTTTTCGATAAAACAAAAATGACTTGTGGGATAAGCAGTGTGCGAAAGAATATGAAAGTTTAAGTTTGTTTGCTGCTACACTGCGAGACCTTCACTGACATGGTGAACTCTAAAGACATAATTTTGAGACTAATGTTGCTAACCAAATGGGGTGGACTGAGATGAAGAAATTGATGACAACAGAGTTTTGTCTTGCAGAAGAAACTGTTAAAGAATGGAAAACGAGTTGTGGAACCTGAAGGTAAGGAGTATAAATATGGTGGCTTTTATACTCTAAAAGGTTTTTAATAAGTTTAGCGTGGATGTGTCCAAGAATGATCGAGCCGGAAAGTGTGAAAATTGATGCTCATATCCGAGGATTGTTTGATAACATCAAGGGTGAAGTTACTTCTTCTAAGCCTACCAATTTGAATGAAGCTTTGCGTATGGCACATAAGTTGACAGAACAAAAGTTGCAAGCTAAGAATGAAAGGATTCTTGAAGGAAATAAGCGAAAGTGGGAGAACTTCCAAAGTGGGAACAGTAGTGGTAAGAGCAACCACAAGGATAACTCAAGCCAATCTTCGCAGAATAATCAAAAGCAAGGGAACGCGCGAGCTATGACTACTGCTCTGAATGAGGGAAAGGTGTCTTCTGGATCACTTCCTGTGTGTGAACGTTGTTTTACTCGCCATGTTGGTCAATGTACGATCAAGTGCCACAAGTGTGGGAAGATTAGGCACAAAGCGAGGTATTGCAAGGAAAAGAATGTTGCCACGGGTGCAAACGCTCAACCCATTTGGACTTGTTATGATTGTGGTAAGCAAGGTCATACGAGGAACCGATGCCTAAAGAAGGTCAAGCAAGAGGAAGTTGGAGAAGCTCGTGGCTGAGCTTATGCGATTAAGGATGTGGAGCCGCAAGGTCCGAATGTGCTTACGGGTATGTTTTTATACAATAACCGCTATTCTTCTGTTTTATTTAATTCGGGTTCCGATAGGAGTTTTATGGACACTAGATTTAGGTCCATGCTTGATATCTATCTGGTTAAAATAGATACCATTTACGAGGTAGAATTAGCCGATGGAAGGATAGTTAGTACGAGCACTGTTTTAAAAGGTTTCACTTTGAATTTAGTGAACCATCTTTTTTAAATTGATCTCATGCCGATTGAGCTTGGTACATTTGAATTATAATTGTTATGGCTTAGCATTTCAACACGAATCCGTTATCGTTTGTGGTGAGAAGGTTGTTCGTATACCTTACGGAAACAAGACGTTAACAGTCGAAAGTGACAAAGGTATGTCCTGACTAAAGGTCATATCTTATATTAAGGATCGTACGTATATCGAATGAGGTTGTCATTTGTTTTTGGCATATGCGACTAAGAAGAAACCAAAGGAGAAGCAATTGGAAGACGTGCCTGTAATTCGTGACTTTCCTGAGGTGTTTCCTGATAAATCATTGGGACTACCACCGCCGAGGCAAGTAGAATTTCGAATTGATCTGGTACCGGGGGCTGCACCTGTTGCACATGCACCGTATCATTTGGCACCGTCTAAAATGAGAGAGTTGTCGGAACAATTGCGAGAGCTGTTGGAAAAATAGTTGTATTCGACCGGTCATCATCGTGGTGGAGCGACAGGTGGTTTTATACATGCAAAATAAAGATGGGTCTTTTCGAATGTGTATTGATTACCGCGAGTTGAACAAGTTGACTCTCAAGAATCATTATCCTCTCCCGAGAATCGACGATTTATTTGATCAACTTTAAGGTTTAAGCGTGAGCGTATATTCTAAGATCGATCTGTGATCAGGATATCACCAGTTACGCATTAAAGAGGAAGACATTCTGATTACTGCATTTAGAACTTGGTATGGTCACTTTGAGTTACAAATAATTCCATTTGGATTGACAAATGCGCCTGCTGTGTTTATGGACTTGATGAACCGAGTATGCAAGCCATATCTTGATAAGTTCGTCATAGTATTCATCGATGATATTTTGGTTTATTCCAAGGACGAAGAAGAGCATGAGAAGCATTTGAAGATTATTCTGGAGCTGCTTAAGAAAGAGAGATTGTAGGCTAAATTTTCAAAGTGTGATTTTTGGCTAGATTCGGTATAATTTCTGGGTCATGTGATTGATCGTAGTGGTGTTCATGTTGATCCTGCCAAGATCGAAGCCATTAAGAGTTGGGCTGCACCTTAATGCAGCTCCTTTCCTTCTATGTGGAAACAATTTCGAAATCTCGAAGAAAGCAACTTGTGTAGGGGGAGTATTTAAAAATAACAATGTCAGAAAATGGTTTTATGGTTCGATCTCTATACCCAACAACCTATTAATTTCACAACGATTCTGAAGTCATAAGGTGGTTAGGTTAGTCCTACGATCCAACCAGAACCAGAGGGATCTACCCAAGGATACTTCATAGTTAGAAATAGCAGTCCTTAGGTATGATTTGGTGATGGAATGTGTATAAGGAAGATGCCGACCCTAAGATTGAGCTAACACTGAACATTTCACAACAGGTGTTAGTTAATGACGTCTTGTAAGCATTGAAGGGGTTGATGAAATGAAACGAAATGTATATTGGATAAAGGGTGAAAGAAGAAAGCCCTCATTACACCTTAGGCAGAACGGGTCAAACACACAATATATCAAAATCACAAAAGATGATTATTGATATTAAAAGAGACATCCATGCGAACCCTTGTGATGCAATGGCACAACCCTTCCTAAGCCCATTCGTGTTTCTCTCGAAGAAAACTTGTCTCATTTGTCACGAGAAACATACGTTATCTATTTGGACATCTCCTCCAAGATTGTTATATTGAATAAGGTGGGAAAGGCAATCTGCTCCAGCATCCGATTACTAAAACCAAAAAGTGCACAAATCGAGTCTAGAGCCATGAAGGAGATCTAATTATAAATCTCCTTAGGACACAATGGTCAAAATCCACTTTTTGAACGCCACAAAGTTCAACAAGTTGTAACAAAGTGTTCCTAGAATTTATCCTTGAGATCTTGCCAGAACATCTGAGTGATACTTAAGTATTCACAGTGAAGATGGAAATCCTGCTTGAGCCAACATCAAACAAGCTCTTGGTAGGTGACTTGACAAGATTTCTTACATGAATCAAGCTTTTGATTAACTGGATATTAATTTTTGGTCAGTAAATGAATTGGACGACTTAATCAGAAAGATAGTAAATATCTGATTCACTTTTACCGTGTTGTCTGCTTTGAGACGTTCGGGGTAATGAGAACTAGCAAGCATGGTGAATCTAATACATCTGTGTTAGAAGATCCTACGCTTTGAGCTGGAAACCCTGTCAAGGAGTTTCTTTGAATCTACCTGGATCACCAGGTATAGTATTTTACTATAAAACGGAGGAAACGGGGTTAAATTGCACCGAAAAACTCAAGATGAATGACCAAAGGCCATATTATCTTTTTATTGCTAACTGTTTTATTTCAGCGATAGACGACGGTGTTACAGCCTTATTCCAGGCAAAGTCGGATTCATAAACCCACAATGCTCTTACTCAAGCTCATCAATGTCAATCGTTCAACCATCATAGAATAGTTGATTATAATCCTTCCCCACAATCAAAGAGCCTCAAAGTTAACTAAAGAAATCGTATTTTAGGAGATTGTTTAGACGTATAATCATAATGTCAAACAGAATGGAAACAAGTATGAGCATGTGGGTCAACTGAGCACAAGTTGATCAAGGAAGTAAATCAGATGATTCAAGTCCACAGGAGATGATGCAAGATAACGATCTCAAAACTCAAAGTCAAAAAGATAAAGGCTCAAAATCAAGATCACAAAGCATGAATGATCAAAGCCATCAAACAAGGACAAGACCATAACAAGGCATAAAACATAAATGTTAAACGGTCATATCTTCAATGTCATCGGTGTTTGATACAGAGAAGTTTAAAAGAAAAAGAGACCTAAACATTAGGGGAGAAGTGTTAGCCTTAATTATATTTAATGTCCAAACAAGAATGTTATCGGTCTTATGAAAGTCAAACTAGGTGCTTGTATTGTAATAGGATGTTCGGGTTACAACGGGCTTAGATTGTAATCTATTATTGTTCGTTGTTTCCAGCTCAAAGCCCAAGTTTAGCCAAGCCCGGCCCGTTTAGAAAGCCCAAGTGCCAAGATAGCAAGGCATGGTATAAATACCCCTTCACCACACTTGGTGAAGGGTGTTGGTTACATTTCACTTCACTTGTAACTTTCCCATTCTCTCTCTAATCTAGTTTTTCTCTCTCTACTTTCTCTCTCTAAGATTTCTTATTTTCTAGCATCTTGGTATAGATTATTGTTGTGTAATGGATTAAATACATAGGATAACAACATTAATGGTTGAATCTCCCGAATCGAGATAATCAACATGAAATTTTGAGGGTTTTGTCTTTTTATAGGTTGACCAAGGATTGACTTTGTTAACCTTTTGCTAGAAACTTCCGGCTCTTGTGCACTCTTTTCGTTCCCGTGTTAGTGTTTGTCCGGTTTTGACCGTTTTCTTGTGATTTTTGTAATATCTATACCTACACATCACAAATGACAAAACAAACAATATACAAGCATAATTTGCACAATTTGTTCATTTAAGGCCATTTTTGGTATAAAAAGGATATGTGATTTCTCACATATCAGGGTGGAATTGGGGGTCCATCATAAGAAATGCCACTTTCGGGTGGTGATTGATTTCAAATCACCTCTTGGGTTAGCAACGGTGTTGCTAGGAAGTGAACCCGAAGTAGAAGCGGTATTCATTTTCATGAATTGACCAAACATGTTCTTAAGCTCGATGTTAGAATTTGTTAAAGAGGTCATTTGGTTTTGCATGTTTTTCATCACCGCGTCATTTGCCTTTATGTAGTTTGAGAAATCACTAGTCGACACAACTTGTGGTTGATGAATCAGGGCTTAATAAGCCGGAGCTTGATAATTTTGGTTTCCTTGATTAACTCCTCTGTTTTGATTATAACCTTGATTGTACCGGTTTTGATTATTTTGCAAATTCGGTTGAACAAAACCCGATGGTCGAATTTGGATAGCTACATTTTGAGGACGATAACCGGTATTTCCTTGATTATAGTTTACTGCGGCTGCTGCCGAAACATATCCTTGAATATTGTCTTGATAGCCCAAAAAAGTGTTGCCATCGGTGGCGGGACACTGTCGGTAAGAATGAGCACCGCCACAAGTGACACATGATTCCTCAACAGCTTTTACGGAAGCTGGAGCTGGGGTTACTTGATGTTGTTTAAACATCGCGGTCATGGCACTAGTCACGACACTAGCTACGACACTGGCTATCTCAGAAGAATCAACATTACTTCCTTTCACTTGAGAAACAATCGGTTTGTTTCTTGAATTACGAACTTTTGATTTGTTTTCAATGATTTTCAACACATCTTGTGCACTTCTTTCCAAAAGATTACCACCGGCGGCAGAATTTAAAGAATCTTGATTGGACTGGTTTAAACCATTATAGAAGGTATCGAGTTGATGCAATTGGGTAAAACCGTGATGTGGGCATGCTCGGAGGAGATCCTTGAAACGGTCCCATGCCTCACTAAACATTTCCTCAAACTTTTGATTAAAATTTGAAATTTCATTCCGGAGATTTGTTGTTTTTGAGGTAGGAAAGAAATGGTAAATAAACTTGGACACAAGATCGTCCCAAGTGAGAATAGAACGAGGAGGTTCTTTGCCGAGCCAAATCCGGGCCGGACCATCGATAGAAAATGGAAAAAGCATAAGCTTAATCGACACCTCGGGCACATCTTTGTACTTCAACATAGAAGTGATCTTGTTAAAATATCGAATATGAGCATGAGGATCTTCTTTCTCAAAACCGAAGAATTGTTTTGAAGTTACAAGATTGATTAGGCTATGATTGAGCTCGAAATGCTCAGCGGGAATGGGTGGTACTACGATTTCCTCCGCATAACCCTCGGTGGGTGCAAGAAAGTAATTCCGCCATAGTACGTTGATCGGCCATCGTAACTACGGGAGTCTCTACAAGAGAAAACGGTTCGACTCTTTGTATAGAACGTCTATGATTATGACGTTTCGGAATCGTAGAAGTAGGATTCGTAGAAGGTTCACCAACGAATTTTGACGAAGAGCGAGTTTGCATACACTAAGAACAAAATAAGAGAAAAATAAAAAGAGATAAATATTTTTTTGTGACCGATAATGAAACAAGTGTACGGTAGCTCTTTAGAAAACGCACAAAGAAGCGGAGGAGCGGGTAAGCGCGAAGCTATTAAAAACCTTCTCCTTTCGGGTCGAAGTTCGTAGGATCGACCCTCTTTATACCTCTCTTATAGTTTTTAATCTAAAGGTGAGCCGAATTCACAAGTGACACAACGGTCGTTTTTGTTGGTTTTTCAAAAAAAAAATTGGAATTTTTGATTACTTGGTAATAGAAAAAATATATTCACAAATGAAAGCGATAACTTCACGGGGAAGGGTCTTCAAACACTAATCTTCAAACGTACACAATAATCGTTTCACAACCTCCCCGACAGCGGCGCCAAAAATTGATTACAATCCTTTAGTATATATAAATATATATAATATAAATATATAATAGGATAATATCAATTAAATAGAGAGAGAGAGAATTCCGTGAGGCTTTTAGAAGGAAATTTACTTTTACCCAAAGTAAACTCCCAAAAAACCTTCCTAGGTCGTTTCTTGCGAGGTGCGAATTTGAAAATCGTGATTAAGTTTGTGATCGCGTGTTTGAATGATCAATAATTGATTTGGAATCTATTTCTATAATTAAAATGCAAAAACAAGCAAAGGCACGCTAAAAACGAAAGCAATTAAGGCTAAAACACTAAAAACGAAAACGGGATCAAAACCCGTTCTTTAAAAACCTAAAATCTACAATTTTAACCCTAAAAATGCAAATTTAATTTTTAACAGTCCTAAATGATAAAAGAAAATTTTTAAAAAAAGAATTATATTTTTTTGACTTTTATTTTATTTATTATGAATTAAAAACAGTTTTAATCTAAAAATATTATAAAAAATATTAAACTATTTTATAAAAATCTAAAAAAAATCAGGAAAAGTACTTTGAATAAAGCAGAATCTAAGAAAAATGAAAGCTGGAAAAATGGCTTAACGAATAAGCTGCTAAAAAGCTAAAAAGGCTTAATAAGCTAAAACTGGAAACAAGGGTTAAGTACTAAATTGTGCAGAGTATAACCAGAAAAGACCCAAGGGCGAGTTGGTGTTGAGTGTGTGTGTTAAAGGCTTGGGAGTTGGGTTGAGGTCAGGGGTTCGAGCCTTGCTCACCCTTGACTTCCCTAATTCCTAAGCTTTTTGTTTTTCAAAATTTCTTTTTGCAAAATCTTTTCAATAAGCTTAAAAACCAACTTTAACAAAAGCACTTTTTTTAGAAACTTGAAATAAGCCAGAAATAAGCTAAATTAAGTTAACAGTTTTGGCTTTTTAAACTAAGACTTAAAGGGCTAACTGTTTGGCTTTTTTTGGACCTAATAAGCACAAGTAAAGATAAATAAGCTAAGACACATCATAAGCTACACCTAATAAGCATAGATAAGCAAAAATAAGCTAAGGAAATAAGCAGAAAGGCACTTAAAAAAAACTTATTAAGACAGGAGACTAAAAAGGCAGAACACAAAACTAATTTCTACTTTTAAACTAAGAATTAAAAGCTAATAAGCAATTGAAAATGACAAATAAGCTAGAAAAACTATCCCTAATAAGCACTTAGGATTAAAAATAAGCAAAGAAAACAAACAGAAAAGGTCTAAAAAGTAATAAGTCAGAATGCAATAAAGACAATTCAAAAAGGTTAACAAGCTATTTTTAAGCCAATTTTTAAAAACCATGGGATATCCTTATGGCTTAATGTCCTATATGCAAAGAGAGCTTATCTTATAAGCTTTAATAATCAATAAAGAAAAAGGAGTTTGAAACACATTTAAGCCATGAAAAAGGCTTATGAAAAAGGCTGATTACAAAGATTGGTTTTTATCAAGTTTTTTATAAAGGACAAAAGGGCTTTTGCAGCCTTGATTTTAAGCTAGTAAAATAAGTTCAAAGTACAAAATAAGCTAAAACAGATAAAGTTTATACTACAAACTACTTATTCTATCAATTTCACAAACTAAAAGTATCTCTAACTTATCTAGAATTAAGCTTAAAATGACTTCTTTAAAACATAAAACAACACTTGACAGATTTGACCACACTCTTAAACGACAAAAGTAAACTAAACTAAACTTATCCTACTGCATTATAACACTAAAAACAACACAAAACCAACACTTTAAATTTGTTTTCAAAAGGCTTATCAAATAAGCTATTCTAGAATGTTTTAACACCTCATATTTAAACACCTTATAGATAAAACCTTAAAACTCACTTTAAGACTTTAAAAACTTTTAAGAACAGCTTGAAACAACTTAAAAGGGCTTATTAAAGTTGCCAAAGTGACCCACACAGTTTTAAGACTTCTTTTGACCCATTTTACCATTTAACCCAAACACCCCTTTAAGTTATCAAAATCCATTTTTATACTGATTTTTAATGATTTAAGCTAAGAATTTTGAAAAAAGATAACAAACATTTGATGTCAAGCAATTTTAAGCAATAGGAATTCAAAAATAAGCACTTAAACTAAGCAATCAAGATAAGAAGTATTAAAGACCAAAACTAACAGTTTTAACTCAAATGGTAACCAAAGGAATTTTAAACTACAAGACAACATAAATAAACAATAAACATGACGAATAAGCATAAATAAGCAAGAATAAGCCATAAATAAGCAGTACAATAAGCTATGACAGTTTATGAGATAAAACTTGAAAATGAGAAACTTACAAAGCCCTTGCTCAAAACAGGGCAAATAAGCTTACAATAAGCTGATCTACAAGCTCTAGCTTGTCAAAGACAAGCTAGTGAAAACCCACAAGCCCTTCCAAAACTGGCTTGTCATCCAAAATAGCTTATGAGTGATTTTCTTTAAGTAAGATTAACTTAGGACACTATAAGCTATGGATAAGCTTATAATGCTTAAGTAACAGCTTAAGTAAAGGTAAAAGAGCTCATGTGAGCTTAAAAAAACATTTTCAAAACATGAAATGCATTAAAAAATCGGATTTAACATAAAAACTTGGATTTCATTAAACTTGAATAAAATAAAACAAAGCTTTTAAATAAGCTAAAAACATTAAATATAAGCTGCTAAACTAGATATCTGCCCAAAGGCTTACAAGAAGGCCCTATTTATACTAAAATTCTTGAAGTCTTGGGTCCTGGACTTATGTTTCTTCTCTGAGACAAATGGAGAGGTGTGTTTGTTGGGTGAGTAAGTCGAAAATCAATCTCAGCCTTCAATCTTTAGTGTAGAATCCAAGATCTGGACTCAACTAGGATATCATGATCATGA